>JPFL01000104.1:10919-85701 GCA_000733385.1 Paramecium biaurelia
CCCAAACCCAAACCCAAACCCAACCCCAACCCCAAACCCCAACCCCAACCCCAAACCCCAAACCCTTATAAATAAATAAATTCGCTGGTTGAGAAACAAAACAAAATGGAATTATATATAAAAATTTTCATCTTTATGATTTTGTATAAGAACTCCCTCTATTGGCTTACTAATTTTTATAATTGATTTGTCTTTCTTCAAATTTAGGAGTACTCATTTATAAATATCATAATTTAATAACTTTAATCTAAATTGTATAAAATAAAAATAATTAATCGATTTTAAAGAATTATATGTTATTTCTATTCCATTTAAGATATGTCAATAAGAAACTGAAAAAAATATTTAATGTTTACAAAATTAAGTATTTAGGATAAAGAACTTAGCTTTAAAATTAATATGCCCAACCTCATAAGATAATGAGACTAATTTACAAAAATGGAAAAAGGATTTATAGTAAGCATTATCAGTTAGTGATTTTAAGAAATGGATGCTATTTAGTGTGAGTAGGAAACCAGGTTTCTAATATGAAAATATATATTAATTTTTTCAGGGTTACAAGGGATATATTGGAATAATCAATATATACTTAATCTAATATCATAAATTCGGAGGTATAATTGATTCTTTTTATAATGAAACTCATATCAGCAACAAGAAACAAGATGATATCAACCTTCTAACTTTTATTAATTACTAAATAGGTTATGAAGGAATCTACATTAAATTATTACTAAAGAAATAATCAAATTTTATATCATTACAGATTAAGAGACTAAAATCCCATCAGTTTATGAAAGAATCATTGACAAAGTTAATTGAATAGAATAAATATAAGGTATTTTGGAAAATGATGTCAAGTTTATTTAATTTAGAAGTATGGTTTTATTAAATAAGATTACTAAATATGTCCTTTATAATAAGATATGAGTGTAATTAATAATGTAGATTTGAGTGATTATTGATGATATTCAACAACATTTTTCTTATTGTTAAACTTATGGCTTTTATTAGACCAATGGTTTAGAAGTTGGCTGTACTGGCTAATTACTCAAAGGACTCTGATTGTCTTATTCATTTTTTAATAGCTCTCTACCAACTGACTCAAATAATTCAAAAATGCCATTTTTTTCTTTGGCAGAAACTAATCGCAAAAAACATCCGTAATTCTAAAGTAGATGTAATGAAATATGATTACTTCAGCTAATTATTTTGCTGCATCATAACTCACCTCTTCTTTGTCTACTTGATCTATTTTATTGCCAACTATAAATTTTACTTAAATTAATAGATAATAATACATGCAGTTTCGCTATTTTCATTTAATTCATTAATCCAATCTGTTACTCTTTAAAAGGATTTATAGTTAGTGACATCATAAACCAAAAGGGCTGCATTAGAATCTCTGTAATACAATCTTGCCAGAGATTTAAATTTCTCTTATCCTGCCGTATCCCAAATCTATCATTAATTATAGAGTCTTACAGCAAAGTTGATTTGGTGATTATCAATTTTGCAAGTCTGAGAGTGGTAATTGGCACCTGATGTAGCATTTTCATAAGAATTAAATTCTTTCTTTACATAAACATTAGAAATGGATGTTTTGCCAACTCCTTTTAAGAGTTATTTAAGAAATTACCTTGATCTCCAAGAAGAACGATCTTGAATTAATTCTCTCGGTTCATTAATTAATATTTGTATATAATTCTCTATATAGCGGAAGCATTACGAATTAATAAAATCAGAATATTAGAATATTGAAATTATATCATATATAAATACAATTTATATATCCTTTTGGAAGGATGTAAATATCTCTAAACAATTATATGGATTGGTATTTAATAGAAATGAAATATAATACTAATTGTAATTAAAGAATTAAATGTTAAAATTCTTTTTTAAAAAGTAATTAAATAATCTCATTTACATGTAACAATCTTAAGTCGTAAAAAGAATCAATATAACAGATAAGGAGAATTAAATTTTCAACACTATTATGTAATTTAGAAATGAGAGCAATACATAATCAATTTTGAGAGTAGCAGGTGGATGGGTTCGAGATAAATTAATGGGTAATGAATCTCATGACATTGATATCACTATTGACAATATGAGTGGTGAATAGTTTGTAATTAAAATGAAAGAATACTTTGAATCTAAAAATATCAAAGTTAGTGGTTTTGGAGTAACTAAATTAAACCCTGAATAATCAAAACATCTGGAAACAGCATGTATTAAAATATTAGATCAATCTATTGATTTTGTTAATCTTAGAGGGGAGACTTATACATAACACTCAAGAACTCCTTAAATTGTTGTTGGTACTCCAGAATAAGATGCCTTTAGAAGAGATTTAACTATTAATTCTATGTTTTATAATTTAAACACCCAAGAAGTAGAGGATTTTACTAAAATGGGATTACAAGATCTTACAAATGGAATTATTAGAACTCCATTAGATCCTTACATTACATTTAAGGATGATCCTTTAAGAATACTTCGTACATTTAGATTTGCTACTAGATTTAATTTTTAAATTGTTGAGGAAATTCTTAAAGTGATTGAATAATAAGAAATAAAAGAGGCATTGTAAACTAAAGTAAGTAGAGAAAGAATCAGTATTGAAATGGATTGGATGTTAAAATCCCCAAAATGTCTTTAAGGCTTAAAAAATTATCATCAACTTGGACTTTGGCGTATTATTTTTGAATTGCCAAAAGAAAATTAACATCAATGCAATATCAAAGTTGAGGATTAAGGAAAATTTCATTTAGACTCATATAAATATCTACAAACTCTTTACAATATAAATTATATACCGAAATTTTAATAAATCCATGGTTTTGAAAGTTAGGAATAATTAAACTTTTATCTTAATTTAAGTTGTATTTGTTTGCCTTATCAGACAATAACTTATAAAAAAGGAAAGTAAATAGAAAGTGCTATATTATATATAATTGCAGAATCCTTAAAAGTATAATATAATATTTATCTATAAGATGCCAAGAAAGTAAACTGATGAGATATTCAAAATATGTAGATTAGTTGAGCAATTTAATCTGTTAAAAAAAGAGGAACCAAAAAATGCTTATAAAAGAATAGGTATATTTAATTCAATATTTAAGTTAACTTTTTACAAGATGCTCAATAATTATGGGAAATAATTCTATATTTGGATTATGTATAAGAATTTATTAATGATCCAGAGGCAAAATTTTATTTGAATGAGAAATTTTAAGCTTTCATCTATTCATAAAATCTATAAGAATTTTATAATACAAAAGCTTTTGTAGATGTAAATTTATTGATAAATTTATTAGGGCAATGAAATAAAGTAAATATGGAAGGTAGAAGCAAAATAGATAAAAGATGTGAAATAAAATATTTTGATTTGGTAAGCTATGAATCCAAATGGAACTAGAGAAGATATTTTAAAAGTTATTGAATAAAATAAAGAATAATTTTTGAATAACTTATGAATATTGGATATTTTAATAATAATATAGTTATATAATTACAATTATCAACAATGATACAATATGAACATTAATCATATACTTTATTTGTAAATTATACAAATTATAAAATATTTAATTCAATTTTTTCAAATTAGAAATTGAGATTAACTAAAATTAGCAAAAGAGAGAGAAAGGGATTTTTTTATTTCAATAAAATTTTAAAGCGATGTTAATGGTAGTAAACATGTTTGAGGCAATTTATTACGTAAATGATAATTAGAATTTTCAATTAAAATAAAAAAACAAAAATGAGTGTGATGCACTGGACAAATGTTAATAATGAATCTCCATCAAAATTCAATAGGCAATCTTCAGAAACACTACCGCCTATACGCAAAAGAATCTAAAAGAGAACCGAAAAGAGTCTTAAAGAAACCACATACAAATCATTATATAAATAGAACAAACTAGCTGAAATAGTAACTAAAGCCTAGGAAAGCAATGAAGATCTTTATGAAGAGTATGATGAAATAAAGATCCAAGGAAGTATATTAAAAATCAATGATAATGTCATAATAAAAAATGGTGATCATAATATTGAGGATTATGTTGGAACAATATAGAAAATTTGTTCTGTTTTAGAACCATAGACTAACAAGTTGATTTGTCTATGTAAAGTTTAATGGTTTATGAAAAAGAGTGAAATTGTAATTCATAAGCCAAGAGCTAGATGTTGGATTGGAACATAAGAAATATTTTCAACTAATAAAAACGATTTTATACTAGCATAAACAATAATTTAGAAGTGTAAAATAGTAGATTGTGATGAGTTTGTCAATCTCGAAAATTCTGATATGACCACATATTATAACAGACTTGAATGGGATGTAGAAAATAAAAAATTTACTAATATGAATGAAATCTAGTTGTATTGTTTATGTCAATAACCATGGAATCCTGAGCTCAACTACATTCAAGTAAATTTTAAATTTATTTTTTTAGTGTGATAAATGTCAAAAATGGTACCACTTCGAATGTGTGGACTTGATAGAAGGATGTTATGACGATAAAGAGTATATTTGTGGATATTGTAATTGATTTCTATTTTTGTATTAAAGTCTTTCTTATTAAACATTTATTTAACTTATTTAAAATAAGGCAAACTCTCTCTGAGCAAATGAAAATTAACTAACCAAAATTTAAAACAAAAAAGCCAATGGGATTAACGCTGGATTATCTGGAAAATCAGTAACCTTAGTAAGAGATACTTCCAGAGGTAAAATAATATGATTAATAAGGCTTAAGAAATTAATTAATTTGATGATATTTTCAATCAATATCAACAATTATAACAACCAAAAGAACTTGATCCATTGAATTAATCATAATCATCAAATTTTGAACACAATTAAAATAATGAATCAAGCAGTTCCAAAGCCATAAACTTACAAAAAAGTATAAAAATTATTGTTATTTGTTATCAGATGAAGAAAATTAGAAACAAAAGGTTTAAAAGATAATTTTTGAAGAGTATTATCCATAAAATAATGGAAATACTGATTATTCAGACCGTATTTAAATTTAATAGGATAACTTATCAAATATAAATTCTAAATAGATTTAAGAACCTCCTGCACCAAAAAACAAAGATTATGTTAAGTAAAGCTTTCCACAAAAAGGATCATCTATGACAGGATGTAAATTATTTATATATCAAAAGTAAAAAAATAAATATAAATTGCAATTCCTGAAGTTGAACATAATATCACTAGTTCATATGAATAAACAATGATAAAATAATAATTAAAATAAAATTAAATGAATGATTTAGAATTAAAATCATAAATATTTTTATTGTAAAATGATAAAGATAGGATTAAAAATTAGTATTAACTTGAAATCATAGAATTAAATGCCCTTATCTAAGAATTATAAACTAAATTAGAAATTGAGTAGGCAGAATAAATGCAATTAAAACAATAAAATCAAAAATTAACAAATCTTATTTCATAAATTGATAATTAAACTATTGAAAAATAGGAAAGAGAATAATTAAGGTGTAGTATTCAACATAATAACTTAAATGATAAAGAGAAAATATAATATTTAATAGAAAGGTTAAATGTTAAATCAACTTAAAATGCTAAATTACATTATGAGATAATCAAATTATAAAACAATGTAATAAAAAATTTAAATTAATAGGTTGAAATGCTTGAAACCCAATCAATTCTTCATTTAAACAATGCCAATTAAACCCATAATTAAGATAAATAATATATCAATTAAGTTCCATAATACTTAGGAATGGAGGTACAACATCCTACTTAAATTTATAATAAAAATGAAAACATTAAAGCAAGTCTCATGATGTAATAGAAACAATCATTCTTAAACCTAAGCGCAAATCACTTATAATTAGATTAAAATAAAAATATGAACTTGTATTTCTTCTACTAAACAAAATCTTAGTTCAAATATGATTACACCTTAAGCCAACAAAAATGAAGTATCTACTTCAATTCACAAAAATTTGACTTTGCATTAAACAAAAAACCCTTATTTCAAAGAAGATAATTTATAGTAGAATAGAAAAATACAGTATGAAATCGTTATTTTATTTAGAAGCACAAAAAACTCAACATCTGTAGGTGAATTAAATATCATAAGATAAGATCCTACCAATTATTCAAATATTTTATAAAATATGATGAAAAAAGGTGCTCCTAATTCACCCAATAAATACATTCATGCAACCTAAAAGTTTAAGGAGACTTTAGATTCAAAATTAAATAACATTTCTGATAAATAAAAATCATATGCAAGCTTATTATTTTCAGGGGGTGATTTGAAAAAGTCTAGACATAAAGATGCTTATTATAGACAAAATTCTCCTCACATAAATGAAGATATTTAATTTAAAACTCGATAGTAATATTTGTTTTATAAATTAGATTATTTTCATTTAAACCCTATTCAAATTCAAGAAAAGAATCAGAAACTATTAAATCTGAAGAATCTCATAAATTAAGCACAGATAAAGCAAAATATTAAAATAAATATGAATGCTTAAATTATCAAAAGAAAGGTACATTTTAATCAACTTTAGATATTTTGTAAATGGTGAAAGACATTAATAATTAAAAAATCGGAAGTAGTTATGCAGATAATAATTATTAGTTTCAGCAAAAATAAATTACAAAAAAAAATGCGATGCGACATATGAACACCAATCAAATCTTCGCTAGTACAAGAACAATCTTTATTGAAGAGGAACCTACAAAAATGAAAAATATATTTATTTAAATAATGCTACATCGTTTCTAAGACATCGAGACATCATGATATGTAAGAAAACACAATCATTAATTAATAAAAATTATTATTTACTAAATTTTGCATTTTAAATGACCTTTTAGATATGAAAAGAAGTGCATTAACATATATTATTTTATGTTTTTGTTGTTTATTTGTAATAATTGATCATGTTCAAATTTATCCAAGGTACAATAATCTTCTACATTGTGGATTAGCCTCAATAAATTTATCCAAGTTTTCTTAAGCTCTATAGTTATTATTATTTTTCATTACTTTGGTTCTTCTAGGTGGACTTTAGCAATTAGTTTTAAACATTCAGCTTCATCTTTTGGAAATGCTCCTGCATTTTATTCCAAGACTCTAGAAGTTAATAATAATATCTACTTTAATTTTCTTAAGACTTCAATTCTATCCAACTAGTATATGATTTAATGTGGGTCAACATGTTGATCATCTATTATGACATATATATTAATACTTTGTCCATTTCCCTAAAATTTTGTGATGATATTAAATTCCATTTTTTAGAATTCATCTAATGAGGATCTAGTGATATTTTATAGATTCTAATCTTTTTTGGCAAAGCTAATACTAACAAAAAATATTACTGTAAGTAGGTTTAATGTTTGGTGTGATTCTGTACTAAGGCTTCATTTCTAGTTGTGCAAGTGTATGGTAAGAATTTAGCCTCAACGTTAAAAATTCTAAAATTTTCTATTTATTGTACCTATGAACGGTATTGAAAGCCTAGAACAATCTATTTCTGATAGCCATTTTTTATTTTAAATAATATGATATATATATATTTATTTTTGATTCGCATAAGTATTACTTCAATTGTGTTATAAAATTTATATAAATTCATTTAACAAGTTAAAAGGAAAACATATATATGATAGATTAAAAATTATATTGAATCTTGTTATGGGATATTATAAAAAACAATATCGTTTATAGAATAATAGCTCAAAATGTAAGGTAGCTTCATATTAAATTTTAATTCTTTTATTATCTAAAGTTGAGTCAATAGTATTTACTTCTTTACTTAATAATGACATCTAATGGAATAAATTAGAGCCTTCAATTGTTATCTTAAATTTCATTAGGTTCCACTCTACTGATTAACTTATATGCAATTAAATCTTATAATGGGAGTTGGAAAATGTTGATACTATTTTTAAATTGATCAATAAAATTGCAAATTTCTATATTTCATTTTAATTTAATAACAAAAAATCACAACGGATACTCATTCAAGTAATTAATTATATAATTTTAAATAATTAATCGACATCTATGTTTGAATTATGTGCTATTGTAGGATATGATATTGATAAAAGTATTTCAAGTATATATTATTAGAACCAAATCTGGATATGTTGTTAAAAAATGAATATGAACCAGAAATATTAGAAATTTATCCTTCTCATCTTAAAAAATCACCTTTGATTTCACATTCAATTTAATAATGTTTTTCTTAAGGACAACCTTCATTATATTCACATGATAATAAGTTGATACATCCAACCAAATTGAATTCAAAGGATGTTGGAATATTATCTAAAATACATTAATTTGAAGTTCAGTTAGATGACTCTACATATAAATATTGTCATGTGTTATCATTTTATGTAATGATAATCTTATTTATTAGGAATAAGCATATATTTAATATATTGAAACTTTGGCTGGTAAGAGAACTAAAATTATCACTTGGTCTCCTTAAATTGATATATAAGCATTAATTAACAGCAAATAAGTGACAGCTATTAAATCAACACTGCTTTCTAATAATGCGAATATATGCATTTTTGTGTAAAAATCCATAGTAGTTGTTTCCAATTAAAATGAAACAGGATGTGAAGCCACTCTAGTAAATTTTATTAATTAATAACTTTCAAGTATTTGATTATTCTATTAAATAGAAGACTCAAATAGATCACATTATTTGAATAAGCAATACATATAAACTATATCTAATTCATAACAAAATATTAAACTGTTGAATGAATTGCTAACTTTGAATTAAGAAATGTTTTAAAATCTATAAAGATTACCATATTTTGAACTCTCCAATTTAATTGAATTTTTCAATATTTAACATTAAGCATAAAAATAGTATGCATATTACTAATATAGATTAGTTACTTCAAATTTAGATTTTGATGAAAATGTAAAAATCCAACACATTCCTTAAATGAATTTTATCTCTCATGAATCAACATAAGAGGGGCATTGTAATAAAATAAGCTAAGAATTATTCCATTTATAAGAAATACCTAAAGATGTATTTTTTAATCCTCCTGATAAAATTAAACAATTTAGAGAAAGAGTGAGAAAAAGTAATAAAAAAGCCAAAAAGCCATTAATACCAATTTAACCTTAAACTCAAATGGCTAAATAAAATTAAGTATTGAAAGCAAAACCAATAATGAGACCCTAAGAATTTAGTTTTCATGAGGCTTCTAATAAAAAGCATCACAGGAACCAAATATTTAATAGTTTGAACTTTCCTTAAACAAAAACACTACTGAAATTATGAGATATTTAATTATATATATAATGTTTTTAATAATATTCATAAGGTAGTTTTTTGAACTTTCATAGTGTTTTATAATAATTTATGAATAAATTTGTCTGTAACAATTATTTCAATAATTTAATCGATAGCTTTAAGATTTAAATTGAATTTTTCATAATGATTTGACTAATAATTTCCAATAAATGGTAATTCTCCAATTAAATTTTTAAATAAGGAATTATTATTAACAGTCATGCACGGTGCTTACATGATGAGAATTTAACTGTTTTTTAAACTTAGATACAGTGTCTTGCCATAATGTTTTTTACTGCAATGTCTAGATAAATTTCCAATTGATTTCTACATTAAATAAATATATTTACTTATTTTGGCTTTCCACAAAAATGTGCACACATCTTTTTAAAACATATCAAACATATGAATTGGCTCAGTTCCTGATTTTCAATTCTACTTAAGGGTAAAAATTTGCATGATTTTTTTTGGCAAGGCTATAAGTAATACTATAATAAGAAATCTTTGAAGTTTAAGTGAAATTTCGACATGTAATTCTATTTTAATTCTATACTTATTTTTTCTATATCATATGGCAATTAATGTTATTCAAACTATGCCGTAATAAGATTTTGAGTTAGAGCTTCTTGAATAGCAGATTTATTGACGTTTGTATTAAGTATAATGTCCAATCCAGATTTCAATTCATTAACATTATTTTACTTTATTAAAGATTGCAATATTAATTTTAAGATTTTATATAGGATCTAATTATCTTTTTCTAGTATTTATTCTAAAATAGTAGTTTAAGTTTGCTGATAAATTATTCTTAGTAAAGCCATGACATCTTATAATAATAGATGTGTATTTTTCTATTTAAATTTTGTTAAATCACTCAATAATTAAAATAATAAGCTACACAGAACTTATGAAAAAATTTCATCCAAAAGTTATGGAATATTTAATTCATTATTGACTGTATGGTCTGAATAATATTCCATGGTTTTTTTATCATTTAGGGTCTATAAAAAAAATTCTGAATTTTCTGTTAGTATTTTATCTTTAGCACTTTATATATATATTGGACTCACGAAGGGAAAATTGTATGGCTATAAACAAATTGGACATCTCAAATATTGAAACTCTCCTATCACATATTTTTATTTGTTTTTTTATAAACATTTTTAATGAAATGTGTGTTAACAACTTGAAGGTACAATTTAGAAGAAGTCAAATTATAAGTTTTCCTGCTTAGGTATCATATGAATATGTTAATGAACATTGGAATATGAAATCAGTAAAGCCCTATATTGAATTTCATTATTCTCAAACTGTAATAAACATGAAGAGCAATTTTCAATGGCCTTTTGTGTTGGAGGCTCTTATTCAATGATAGTGTTAAAAACTTATGACATATTATTAAATTTTTGTAAGTATTGTTTCTTTTTTATTTATGATTTACATGCTCTTTAAGCATCACTTTCAACTTCCAAAGTATTTAAATTCAAAGATTCATCAAGTTATTTAACAAAAATTGAAAAAATATTATTTGTTGTTTAAGTTAAATTAACATCTTATAATATTTAGAGACATATTTAAGAAATTACAGATAAACATTGTGATATAATTTCATTAGGATTTTTTAAATGTTTATTACATTATTAAACTAAATTAATATAAACAGAATAATCCTCTAAAATTTTTTATATATTTTTTATTTTTCCTTACTCCTATTGAATTAATAGTTATTCTAAAATGTATTGAAGTATAGTTTATTCTTTGTCAATAACAATTGCCTTTAGTATAGCTAGTCTCTTATACGTTAAAGTTGATTTATTGTAATTTAATTAACTTAGTTCGTTTGCTAGAGATGAGCCAAACAGCTCTGATTAAAAATCATTTTAAGTCTTCAATTTGTCTGTAATTTATTCTTTAAGTTCAATAACTAATTAAGCAAAGATGGGCTCATATTAGACTGGTAATAGAGATCTTTTTAATTATAATTATCCATTATCCTAATTCAATTCACAAGAACTTAAAATTATTTTTTCTAAATCAAGACTGCTATCATAGCTAAATTTCTTAAGAAGTTTTGCTAGATCGTTTTCTTAATAAAATGATCTAGCAAAAAAAATTGTTTAGAATAATTTATTTAGTCCTTTTTGAAATTGTTCTGGAAGAGCATCTCCATACATATCTCCTACGCATTAAATAAGATCATAATCACTTTAAGAAATTCTGCATATTAAATATGAAGGATCTGTTTAGTAATGAAAAAATGCAGCAATTTCCTTGTAGCTGGATATTATTTCATTAATTCCTTGAGCACCAAATAGAAATGCATATAATTAAATATAAGCTACATCAACTTATTCAAGTGAAACTTCTTTTAGTTTCTCTGATTCCTTATAGAATTTAACTTAGCCCTTATATAGAGATGGATTGCCATTTTTTGTTAAAATAATGTAATTAAGTAAAGTCCTTTTTAACAGATTAAACATAACTGATCTAAATTTATCTGGATCAAGACCACTAGTTTATAATAAATCTTGATAAGCCTCTTAAGAATCATTGTAATCTATTAAAAAGAGTGATAATAAAGTTATAAAGTTTTTATCACAAATCACTATATTATTCAAATAATTTTTTATTATTGATTCAGATTTCAATTTAAAAGATGTACTATAGTTATTTAAAAAGTAATTAATGACCAATCTAAATATGTTTTAAATTCCAATCTTATTTTATTTATAAACATCATTCCAAGTTTTAACTACAACAAATAGTAATTATCGATATCCTTAAAGTATATTGATATGTATAGATGCTGAAATATTGATTCTATTCTGTTCTTATGCTTTTGGGTAATTGTAAGTTGTAATAGTTTACTAACAAGGGTACATTTTGGTTAAGGCATATATTAATAGAGAGTTTTATTAAAGGTGATTGAAAATAGGATTATTAGGAAGAATAGGACTAAGTTTAAAATTGTCATCATTTAAGTTTAAAATTTCTGAAATTTATTAAAATAAATTCTTGACAACATCATCATAAAATTATTCGATAATCTTACTCTTAAACTCTAAGCAGAATTGCTGAGATTGACTGTTACAAAAAGGCCTAAATAAGTGAGCAAATAAATTACAATTAGAGTAATTGATTAGAGAATACATCAAACATATAATAAACTTTAGAACTCATAGATTCTTTGTATAGGTTTGAAAGACTTAGTATTAAATGACCCATGAACTAACCAAAATAACTAAATAGTGAAGCCCTTTCTACCATGTTTTTAGAATGAGTTTATTTAATATTTTTATCATTAGCCAATTTTGAAAACATTTCATTGATTTTTGAATTTGCTGAATAATTTATTTGATTGAGTGTAATTTAGATTTCTTTATTATTGTTTGTTATTAATTAGAATTCTATAATTGGATTATATAAGTGATTAAAATGGATCAGGATTAGTTTGCATAAATTTGGTTTAAAGTTCTCATCAACATGAAGTTCATAAAATAAGTCTGAAATATCATATTTATCATCTTTTATAAATCGTGAGAAAAAAACATTATGTTTAACAAATAAACTAAGAATTGAACATTCACAAATTTATTAATACTAATCCAATTTAAAGTTAGATTATAGATCATTTGAATGAACATGATATAATTTTATGAATTTTTAAATATCCGCATCTATTGGAATCTAAAGAAATTTGCTTATAGCATAACTCCAAGATATATTATCGTTTTCTAAAAATTTAAGGATTTTGAATATGAGTGTATACAACTTTAAACTATCTCTAGAAGCTATATCTTTCTCTTAAAGATCCTACATATTTTCCATTAGAAAATTTTGTGAATTTTCTAAGTTCAAAATTTAAACAGCAGATAAGATTGAAGGCATCAATTTATCAGTATAGTCAACAATTTTTTAAGTGTGTTCAAACAAAAGACCAAAGGATATCATAATAAACTATCTAAATTTCTCTGTCAAGTTCTCTAGATTGATTTGATAAATTGATACATCCAAATAATTTGTCAAGATTTGGCATTTAGATTTGATTTAGAGAATGTTTATTACAACATGATTCTTTTTTCATAATCAAAGTATCTCCACAATCACAACATCCCTTATTTGAATAATTATAAGACACAACATGATCTTATGTAAAAATTAAAATAATACTCTAATGTTTTTCTGGCATATAACATTCTTAACAATAAACATGTGATTGTTCTTTGCAACAATCAAAACATCTATAAAATAACGAATTTTTAACCAATGGAGCTGAACATATATTTTTACTTCCTGTTCCTTTTAATTTAATAATTTTTTCTTCAAATTCATTATCTGAAAGCTCTAGAACATATTTTACTAATTAGAAATCCTACATAGTCTCTTATATGTTTGCTGCATTCAAAATGATGCTAATAAACTTTTAAATATCCATTTAGAATTTAGTATATATATAAAATAAAATATTATAAATGTTTGTATTTTATATATATAATAGAATTAGATTAAAATACTTTAATAAAACACTCTTAATAGTATTAATTTATTCTGTTTAAAAAATATGAATGACCCCTTGATTTAAAAGATTTAGACTCTTTCCTATGAACCTGATCTTTCACAAAATTTACAACCTATAATATACAGTTATATTTTCAAAGATTAGTAAAATATTGTTAGTTCGAAAAATACATTTTAATCTACTTGCGGAGAATTCATTTCGGATGAAGAATTAAGTTTTTAATGTTTTACGTGTGGAATTGAGGCAACGCATATGTATTGTAAATAGTGCTTTAAACCTGAATTGCATAGATGTATAACATTTATTAATTTATAAGATCACTAATGTATTATTGACCGAAAAAATAAAGGATTGTGCGATTGTGGTTGTTAATCTATTATTTCACAAAATGGATGTTGTTCCAAACATAATTGTTAAATGATTATAAACAGGAAACAAGAAATTGGAAAAATTCCTATTAGATTACAAAATAATATCACTCATTTTATTGAATCACTCTGTCATGTTTATTAGAGTTTGATGAAATAAATTAAAACTAAAGCCGAAAATTTACAAATTTAAGTTTTAACTCTATATCATTATGCTATAATTAATTAGGATAACGATTATATTAATTTCATTGAGAGTCATTATCCAATTATTAAATCAATTTATATCCTATTTAACAGAGCATTTAATTTACATATTCTAATATTCAAGACAATTGAATTATTAATTCATTAAAGTTTTAGTTATTAACTTTTGATCTAAAAAATTCTTCAAAGTAAGTTTTGGAAAAATTCTAAATACACAGTTATGGAAAAGATACTAAGATATCAAATTTATATTCAAGTTTTTCAAGACTACAATAACTTTAAGATAGATAAAATCCTTCATTAATTATATAATGATGAGGAGTTCAAAACTTTTGTGTTCTCAATAATTCTAAAAAATTTCTCAAAATTTTGGTTGATCAATAAATTCAAAACAACCAAGTATGATTCAAAATTAGAGGAACTTTACAAATAACAAGATGAGCCATCATTTTATGAACGTGTTATTACAGTAATGATATTTTAATTTTCTTTGAAAATGCCCAGAAATTCAACTTCAATTTAAAACAAAATTAGAGGTTATATCCAACCATTAATTTCTAATCTAAAAGAGAATCCAGAATTAATTGATTTTGTTTTTTCTAGCAAAATACTCATAGCTGAAACTTAATGTGTAACTTTTGAAATGCAAAGATAATTCTTTTCGTAAAACAAAAATGTTTAGGACATGATAGTTACAATGGAAAAATTACATTATACTTCTGGTGCATTATGTTCCAAATCTTAATTGATGCTTCCATAATTATTTAAACGGAGATTAGAATATAAAACTTTTGGATAAATAGCATTAGATTAATTAAAAGAGATATTAAATAAAAACTTTGATTCATTTTAATAATAAGATATTAAAATTAATCTAATAAAAGAATTTAACTATAATAAATTTACAATAACAACATTAATTAAAAGTTTAGGTTAAGGAATTTAAAAGATGAATGATTCAAGTTAATCAAATCAATAAATTATTCTTGCAGATACTATTCACTATATTCTAGATTAGGCAACATATTTTAGTGCGATTTGTGTTAGTTTAAAGAATATTTTCTGCAATTAATTTTGTAATGAAATATTCTAAAAGAATATTATAAAACTACTTTTTTATTAGACATATTTAATCTTAAAAAAAACTATTAGAAATAATTAAATCAGATCTTAATAATTCAATTGTTAAAACCTAAGAGCAATTAAGAATGGTATGGTAATTTAGAAATTGTTTATTTAATATTTGTGCTATTTATATTGTACTACCTAATTTTAAAAGGGAGGATAATTCTTACATTTCTTACTTAATATTTTGGAAGAAGATGAATAAAAATTTGTAAATCTACTTAATTCATTATTAGAAAATAGTATTTAAGATTATTTAATAATTCAGAGCAATTAAATTGAAAAACTAAAAAAAGCTTATCAAGGAATTGAAAATAACACAGAATATTCATAATTTCATAGAATTGACACTTGTTTTATAAAATTATATATATTTTTATTTGATGTCCAAGGATTTAAAAGATTTTAACATAAAATGGAATTGTATACTAACGTAAAAGACAATACTCTTGAAGCAAAATAATTAAATACAACTTTATTATAAATAAAACAGTAAATATATCATAATTAATAATAGTTAATTGTATTTTTAGATGATCATAATAGATGATGATCTATACAATATATGTAGTCCATTATTGACTTAAATATCATTTGAATTAAAAATGACATTAGTGAGAATTGCAGGTAATTACTTTAATATCTCAAACTAAATGGAATATGTCGATATTTTGGAGAAACTCAAAGCTTTTGGAATTTTAATCACTTCAAATTTTTCAAACCATATTTTATAAATATGCGACGTTGATTAGACAACAAAAAAGTTAAAATTAAAAGCAGAATATAAAATATTCTACGAACCCAGTTTAATATGTAATTAAACAAAATTGAATTCTCTGATAACTGAAAGATTGATTGAGCAACAAAGGCCAGAAAGTGAAATTTCATTAGGAAATGGTATCATTTGGGATGTTGAATAATATTCAAAGTAAAGTTATAGAGTCTTATAGCATTCATTATTAAAGAATTATTGTCACTTTGAGCTATTTTTTTCAAATCAGGTATATTTAATAGACCATGAAAATTTAATATAATGGATGTGTTTTCTTATTTATGCTCAACTAACTTATTTGAAATATCATAACTCAAATTTATTCAAGTATTATGATCTAATTGGTAGAATTCAATTGGAACAATTATAAGAATAGATGTAATAATAGTAGAATAAATATAAAATCAAAGTTCTTATTACATCAATTAATGAGTTGAATAAAACTTAAATTGATTAAAATTAGTAAACAACAAAATTAAAATTTTAAGCTTAAAAAGATAAATATAAGGCTAAGTTCAATAAAATATAGTCATAAAATTTAATTTAAAATTTATTTAATGAAGAATAACAAAAATAACTAGAAATATAAGAAGAAAATCATTGTTAAACATGTAAACTTGATTTGAGAACTTCAGATAGTGTAGGAATGTTATCCATTTATGTAAAATCTCAATCATATATTGTTGATTAAACACATAAAATACTTAAAGAGCTAATAAACATTAATTTAGATTTAGGAATATAATCTTGTTAACACTACTTTCATGATAAATGCTTGACATAGAGCAATAAAATTTATTATTTGAGCGAATATCAGTATGGATTAAATTAATATGAATCAAATTGTCCAATATGTAAATTATCGGCACTTTGTAGATTTCCAATTTCAGAAATTGACTAACAAAAATTTAAAAGTTTAAATTAAGATTTAATATTGAATTATTCTTTGTTAAAAGGCAAGGAAATAGAGGAAGATACCTTAGTTGAAATTTATATTAATCTATTTTTTGATTTGTTGACCTCATTATTTATAAATCCTTAAAACTATAGGAATACTCAAAAAAATATTTTATTCAAACAATTACTATCTTGCTTCTATGAAACCATTTAATAAATGAATTAAGATTGTATAAAAAGATTGCCAAAAATAAAGTGTTTAACAAACTAAAATAATTTAGTATTGAAGACTTTGCGTTCTATTTGTGACATTTATAAGAAATAATTCAATTTGAATTAATTAAGATAAAGTATAATTAAATTGGTGAGTAAATATAGATAATTAAGTAAGGAAGAAATCTCACTTTTTGTTAGTTCTTTTGGCATAGAAGAAGAAATCATATTAAAATAATTGAATCAAGAACAAAATAAATGTAGTTTAGATGAGTCTTTAGAATATTATCAAACTCTTTAGAGTAAAACTATTGACTTAGTTTAAAATAAATTAGGAAAGACATTTCTATAATTTCATGGTAAATACTTTGCTAACAAATGCAGCCTATGCAACTTTTATAATAATAAAAAAAGTAAGGATTCAGGTGTTTCTGTTTGTTTACTATGTTCAGATTTATTTTGCAATTAATCTTGCTCCATATCTATTAAGGAACACTTAAAATATCATGTGAATAAAAAACATGATGGAAATTCAATTTTTGTTAACCTTTACGATAGCTCAGTTACTGTAATTAGTTCATCAATTTCAATTAAAAAATTTAAATGTCTATATTACAATAATTTAGGTGAAAGGATAAATACAGAAGATCCGTATTCAGATTGGAACACTTACATTCTTGATGTTACTAAGGCTAATGAATTAGCTTGGATCATCCTAAATAATTCATATCTTAAAATAATTAAGAAATAAGGGAATCAATGATTGAATATCAATATGTTTTGAAACTTTGAATATTGTGTTATATAGTATTTTTATTCAGTTTAACATTTATAATAAATATAATTTCAATTCATTAACTATTTTTCTGCTTAGAGGCTTTGCTTTCCACAAAAGTTATATATTAAGTGACTAGTTCATGTACTTATTCTGTTGTTTATTCTTGTTAAGCTCTTTTCACAATCTTTTTATACACTAATGTTGCTACTAGTAAAAATATAAGTAGAACTGCTAGTAGGATGATTAGTAATTATAAGAAGGAATTAGATTATTAAGAGAGATCCTCTATATGTAAATCATCTGATTATTTACTGCATATTTCAGGGGGATTTAAGAAACCTTATAAGATCAAATATTACTTTAACAAACATTAATAAATATATTCTAAGCCGTAATATTTTACACAACAAAATGATTGTTCAGCATCACAGGTGGAAATTACGTGCGAGGGAATTCGGATATTATTTCTAATTACTCTTCCAATAAACTATTGTAAGTATTCAAATCAGATTTTGATGTTGGGTTTAATTATATAAAAGAATTATCATAGCAACTTTGTACTTTAGATAATGGATAATTTAATTGAATAAGTAATTCTGAGAAACAATACTCATACATATAGGGAATCTTACATTAATCTTTAAATAAGTCCTAAAATGATTGCAATTATTATTACTAAATAATTAAAAAACATATCTATGTTTAATTTCTATAAACAAATTTATCTTATTATTTCTTCTATCACATCTTCTCCTGTTCCATAATCATCTCCATCAGGATCATAAGTACAATATCTTCCTTCAGAAATGCAATTTGAGGAATAAATAATAGTAGTTTCATCATTTTCCATTTTTAAACTGTATATAGGATATAAAAATTGATAGTTCACATCTTGAGAATCAAATAATTCTTAATAAGGTTTATATTCACTTATAATTTGTAGTGTGTTATTATTTAACAAATCAATAGAGAATAAAACATTAACATTCCTTTATTTGATTATATCAAATTTCATAAGTAGTTTAATTGTATACTCTGAATTGGCAGGGTGATTATTAAATATGTCTTAGAACTCACTAGTCCATTTATTTCCTATAATAATGGAAGGAATATGAATAGATGATCCAGATCCATCATAAAGCATAGTAAAAGAATTGTCAATGTCCTCATTAATAAAGTCTCCAATGATAACAAATTTAAATCCAGCATTTTGAGCATTCTTCACTTTAGTAACAAAAGTACATTCCCCTCGTTCAATAAAAATAAATTCATGGTCTTTGGAAGGTAATATGGAATCACATCCAAAATTGGGATATGTTGGTATTAGTGTACCAATCATCCTTTAACCCCAAGGTATTTCACTATTTATTAATTATTTAATACCCAAAATGGGCTATGCCATATTTAATTTCTGAGCCTAATTTATCAATAAGGCTTTCTGGTTGAATTAATGTGAGCTTTTCAAGACTTTATGCAAATAAAATAAAAAGGATAAGCATTTATATTAATGACTGTCAGAATTTAGAAATAAAACTATATTATATTAATTATAGCTCTTAATTCATTTTCATAATACTTTCTAGTTAACATTTAGCTATATGAACACAAAATATTTATTACAAACAAATATTAATGTAATATAAAATAAGATAGTCCTTAAGCAATTTGATAAATCAAGAATTTATAATGAAAAAAGATATGTCATCTTCTAGCTTCATTAGATCCATGTATAATTAATAATTATATTAATGAGTAAATAAATAAGAAATATAGTAAAATAAATTGATTAACAGAAAAGTTGATAAAAAAAGAAAAATTGATTAAAATAACTGAAATTTTATTCAGTTTATTTACCTATATATATATATAAATCAATTTCTTAAGTCATTTTAGTCATTATTAAAATAACTAATTGCTTTGATAACACAATGTACAGATATATTTCTAATGATCTTGGATTTAAAACAACTACAACTTTGATCAGCCCATTAAAAATTTTTGTAAAAGATTTAACAGACATTCCTTCAATATCTATTTCCAAACTAAATTAAGATGAAGTCAATCATGCCATAGATATCCATCAATTAACTTGGTCATAGAGCTTAGATACTTCAAAGCTAATTAGGGAATATAAATTTAATAGCTTTAAAGAAACATTCGTCTTTATGGGATCTGTTTCACAAATAGCGGATGAAATGAAACGTATATATATATTTTTTATTCTTCTAGATTTTCCAAAATGGACTTAAAAAGGAAGTGTTTTAAAAGTAGAAATGACAACTCCAGATTTTTAAGGAATAACAATTAAGGATTTATTCTTAGCTTACACTATGGATAAGATAGCTCACAACATTCAAAGCCAACCTGTTGAAAATGTTTGTGATGTTATCAAAATCCAAACAACTCATTTACTAAACACATGGAATTCTAATTACAATAGATAAGAAGAAGATAAAAACTTTGGTTTCCAAAAAAACATCCTTTAACTTTGATCACTTATATTTATATATAGCAGTTAGCATTAAATGTATATTTAATTTAAATCTATAATCTACTATTTATACTTTAGATTATCAGTTAAGATCTAAAGACTGCATCTGGAATTGATGTCTCAATCAATTGTAAAATGTTGTTTACAATATAATAATTATTAATTACCATAATTAATATATACGCTTTCATCTATTTTAACTTCTAGAAAATAAACAAAGGACTAAATCAATAATCTATTTTCAAAGCAAATTGATATCATTAAAAAGTAGGTTGAATTGAAATCTAATAATGAATTAGAAGATGACCGTATGTATATAAGGAATCAAATAAAATTAAGAAGATTAAGAGTAGAGGGAAGCAGACAGAATAAAAAGAACTTTATTTGTAGGAAAAGTAAGCATCAATGCAAAAAAAAATGATTTTAGAAAATTATTCAATTAATATGGAGAAGTATGAAAAAGTAATAATTAGATTGAAACAGTATGGTTTAGATCAATACCGGTTGATAGAGCAACCAAGAAGGAAAATGCTAAATTACCAGTGAGAGCTGCTGTCTTGATAGGCAATTAAGAAGGAGCTTAATCTTAGAATTACTATACTATTTAAAGATGCAAAATAAGCAAAATCTGAAACATAATTAGATGGTCAATTATTTATGAATTTACATTTAAGATGTACTTAAGAAGGATTAAAGAAAGTATGTATCAATCTAATTTTTAGAAAGATCATATTAAAACAGCCTTTGTTATTAATTTGCCATTTGATATTGAAGAAGAAGTCAGAAAAGAATTTGAAGAAGTTTTGGATCAATTAATTATGTTAGAGTAATTAAGGACCCATAAAGACATATTGGAAAAGGTTTTGGATATGTAAGCTTCAATGAGTTTTTATCTTTAAAGAAAGTTCTTTAGGCATAAACAATTGAGATAAAAGGAATAGA
Source organism: Paramecium biaurelia (assembly GCA_000733385.1). Taxonomy (NCBI): domain Eukaryota; phylum Ciliophora; class Oligohymenophorea; order Peniculida; family Parameciidae; genus Paramecium; species Paramecium biaurelia. The sequence continues at coordinate 32,565 of JPFL01000104.1, forward strand.
AGTAAGAATCAAAAAAGCAGCTGAAACTACAAAATGAGAAGAATAGGAATTGAATAATACCAAAAATGCTTTTAATAGAATTCAAACAAAATAATAAATCTCTTAAAAAAGGAAATAGGATAAGAAATAACTCATAATGCTAAGAGTAAACTTAAAACAAAAAAGAAAAATAATAGTTTCATGTAAAAAGATTAAGTAAATGAAAAAAAAGAGAGCATATTATGTATTTATTAATTTAGTTCAATCCAAAGGAAATTAAAGAATAAATTAACAATATTAAAACATAAAGAAAAACATAAGTTATAAATACTAACATTTTCAACCAGTATTGAGTTTTAATTGTATAAAAAATTACATTAAATCCAAATGCTTTACTTGAAGATTATTTACCCATAATTTAAGAATTATATAAATGAAATTCATATTTGAACATAATTATTTCTAAATTTAATCTTTTTCAAAATGAATGGCATACTATTCTATGCATTATTAAATTTAAACATATTATAATATTTAAATATGTAATATATATAATAATAGAAAAAGTGTTTTTGATTAATAATTTTAATCAAGAAGGGTTGATTTTAAGGACGTTTTACTCAATGTTTTCTATTCATTTATTCAATGGTTAAGAATTTAATATTATTTTATTCTTTTTTGAACATATAGTTATTGTTAGAATTAAAGTATGAATTTATGAATAAATTTGATTTATAAATCCAAATATTTGACTAAATTAATTATTTAAAGTACATAATGGGATGCTCTATCCAGAAAAAGGAATCAAATTAATCTCAATGCAAGGGATCCAAAGAAAAGTCTTTATCAAAATTATTATAAAACGATGATCAATCTAAACAACAGATTACAAACTCTCCTCCAACTTGTTCAAAACCTCCATCTCCTTATTCAAATTCTAAATCTTTAACATAATAATAATAAATAAAGATATAAGAAGTAATTTTTCACAAAAAAAGAAACTTAAAGTTAACAACCCTGTTAAAAAGTGATGAACAATACAAATTTTAACAAACTCTAATTGGATTAATCAAAAGATGATAAAATTTTACTTGTGACCTTGATCTTTTTATATTCTATACTTATAATGAAACTTAGTTATTTGATTCCTTGTATATAAATTTCTATCATAATTAACTTATTTATATATGTTAAATTCAATAAAATTCATTAATTTTATATAAATTCTAAGAATTATTAAAGTTTCAAATTTGCATTTAAATTTTACTTTATAAACAGAAAAATTTGATTTATATACGAAAAAATTTGCTAAAAATTTAATATTTAATTAATGGGAAACTCTTTGGTTGGAACTTCAAATGCTCATCCTTAAATAATTCACATCAATCATTTACATAACCAATAAAATTTTGAAAACCAAAACAACATTGATTACACAGATAACATAAGCATGGTAACTGCAGAATTTGATTCACCCAAGCCAAATAATTAATATTCAATCATAACTGAGGTATATGTCAGAAGAAACCTCAGAAGAAAATGTATTATTGTCTCAAAATCATCAAAGAGTTTTGATGAAACGGAAATTTAAAATGAAAATTGAATAACAAGAACGATATGATATTAAATTATACTATATTTGATTTTATAATTATAATTGTATAAAAGTATTAAATTGTAAATGATCTTTTGAACAATTTTCTTATTGTTTTAAAATCTTTTTTTTTTATAATTTTTTAATAGATTTCTTAAAAAACTAATGAATAACTTTATTTATTGAATTTGTTATATCTCCTAAAGAAGATTCATTTTAATATATATGTAATTTCTACACAATTTCAAGGTTAATCAAGAAATCTCCAGGAATTTTTAAATATTACCTAGAAATAATTTAGATCTTATTCAATACTTAAAACTAACATTTTTTATTTAATACTGTCTTAACTTGTATGGTCGTTCTGTAAATTCTGTTTCTGTCAATCTTTCTCCCTTTAAGATATCAAACTTTACTTATAAAGACTCTTACATTAAACTTTCATCACCCCAGATATGAGTTTAATTGTATAGCAAAGATCCAATAAAACTTATTCATTTGGTCTACCAAAACTAAAGACATAATATAGATGACAATCATAGTATTAGGTGTCATTTTTATCATTTATTCTTTTATAATATTAATATCTAGTAATTACAAGTAGTCATTATATTTACACTTTCTGCAAATATAACCGAAGATGAGTGAATATTAATAATGATATTAATAAGATAAATAGATGGAAATAATTCTACATTAATGATAATGAGAAAAATGATTGAAATTGAAGATTAATTTTAAATTCATATAGCTATCTTTTGTTAATAAAATAAAAATTAATTAAATTTCATGAGTTAAACTAAATTTTTTATCCCTAATAGTTATTTGGAGACTGCATGGTATTATGAGGAGATTAGTTAAGTTAAAAAACAGGTTTAATTGATTCTCGTTAATTTTAAAATTCATCCTATTCATTTATATCAGCTAACACATTATTATTTTTATTTCTTCTTGATGAAGAATTATCAGATATTATAGATTGTCTTATTGCTTATTTATCATTAGGAGTAAAAGATTATCGAGGTAAAACTCTATTTTATGTCTATTTCTAATCAACTTTAAATAAATATTATTATTCATCATGTTTAATTTCTAATTCATGTTCATATTCTAATAGATTAATAAATAAATATACATTTTTACAATAAGTTCTTTTTCTTAACATTAGCTCCTCTATAAACTATAATAAAACACGCAAACACTTCTAAAATCAGGCTGACTATAAAAATCCAAAAGATTGCAATTTAATTTGTTCTAAATTTATCAATCTCATCTAATGCATCACTCATTATATATAAATAATTCTCTTCTAAACAACGACTTTTCACAATTCTATTAATCGTGTCATGAAATTGAGCCTCATAAAAATACAATAGACAAATGATTGTACCATAAGACAAAAATGAAATAATTCTAATAGCATAAACTATTCTTCTTATGATTTTGACTTATTTTTGATCCATAATTGGAAGGACTAAAATAAATGTAAAATCAGAGAGCATAAAAAAATGTAGCAAATTTAAGATTATTCCAATAAATATACAATAAACCAAAGTATAAAGTGTTTGAATATATAATATGTAACCCAATTCCTTATAGTAATTAGGACTTTCTAAGACTCTTTCAATTAGAGTGTATCTGCAATCCATATTAAATTCTATATATCTTTCAGCATATAATCCTATAGTATCATTGATTGCAATATTATTAACATTAGTTATAGTATTTAGATCTAGTACTTCTAATGCATTCATTTTTGTAATTTCATTGTAATTTAATAATATTTCTGAGCATTCTTGAAATTCATTTAAATCTTTGCATACTTTTCCATTAAATCCATATCTTAAATTTGTTATAGGTTATCTAGATTAAACAGAAGATAACAAAATTATTGTTTTATTTATAGATCCCTTTTGTAATTGTAATTTTGTTTCATAAAAATAATTCGTAAAGTTTTATAGATTAACACTCTAGTTTTTGAGATAACCATTAGTAAAGTTCTATTAAATTAAGATATCATTAAAAGGGCATTAAAAAGTAGATGTAATTTAATTTAAGTTTATACAATATTTGGAATTTAGTTCAACACCTCCACATAATTGATATTCCTATTCACAATCAGATTCAAGTGTATAATTATTAACAAAGGTAAATTAATCTAATTTTTCTATAGTTAATGCAAAATTTTCATCATCAATTCTATATGTTTGAATTTTTTGATTTTCAAATGAAGCAGAAACTTTAGCTAAATCATTTTCTTATGCTAACCTAAGAGATTTGATTGGACTTTATTCCCAATTGTAAATTAATAATTCAAAGTCTGTGGGTAGGGTGGAATTAAAATTAATATATTGTGAATAGGAAAGCAATACAATTGCTAGTGAATAAGTAAAGACTGATATCAAATAAAGGATAACAATATTTTGTTGTATTTTTTAATCACTATGATATCTCTCTTTTATTAATGAATAAGATAATTACCTTCATATGTTAAATTATTTTTATTTCCTAGCATGAATAGAAGAATAATAATTTAATATAAATGAATTATATGAAAAATCTAAAATCTTAAGAGAAATGTTATGTTTAAAATGAGATGCATAAAATTTAATGGTGAATGAGTATATTAATAAAAATATATTGTTATTTTTTTAAGTAATTTAAAAATGTGAAGATATTCATGAAGAATAGTACAAAAATAATGAAAAAATGATAATGTAATATGCTTTATTTTATTGATATTCATTGATGAACTGCTTTTAACAACCTATTTAAGAATGTATTATTTTCAGGTCTGTCTCTGAATAATGATTAAATCTTGGGTTTAGGTTATAAATCTTAAGCCAATTATTTCTCTAATGGAGTTTAGACTCCTCTAATTGCTGGTGATGTCCAATGATTTGATTATCTTGCTAACATCCAAAGAACAGTGTTATAATCATTAATGAAATAGTAAGTAGGCATTTGAGTATAATCTTATGGTCCAAGAACAGTTTAAGTCACATGTAATCTATATCTTTATTCTTTTGTCCATGTCCATTTTGATTCTTTGACAACAATGGCTAAAATAATATCTATATAATTGGTATTACTTTCAGATAGTCTCAATAAAAGATTTGGAACTAAAACTTTGAAATTGTTAACTCCAAGCTCATCCCAAGTTGCTGCCCAGACATCACCATTATCATACTAAATAGCATTAAATGTTGCATTTTGCTGTAATAGATAATAAGTCTTACGAATTTTTATTTTACATGAGATTCCACTAATTAAGCAATTTATGGGACATACTATTGGGAATCAATCATTACAGGGTAATCATTCACATATGGATAATCTCCTAATCTAAAGAGATCGTCATATTCTAGAAAACTTAATTGAAAAATTATACAATTTTAGAGTCCTTTATTCATATAGATGTGTTTTGCTGGATCCAATCCTTCAAAAGGAGCACCAAATACATTATATTAATAGACTGATCTGAAGCAAATTGAGTTGATTTTACCCAAACTAACCAACTTTGTCAACATATTTGTTATTTTTATTATAATATTTTAAAAATCAAGGATTTTTTATATATATATAAAACGAACCTATTTTTAATCTTTTAGCAAAAGTGTCATATACTTAATATTAAATCTTTTTCAGAATTCTTAAATTCTATAAACTCTTATTGACAAAACAATCTTAAGTGATGAAATCTGAAATATGTTCAGTTATAAAATATGAATGAATAGAGTTATTTATAATATTTTATTCCATTATTTAAAATATATGCAAATTACTCAAACTTAATTATTAGAATGGGTAAAAGATGGAAATAAGGCTACTTTGAAAAAGCATTTCGAAGATTAGTTAATGTTTTCACAAGAAAAATTGCAGGCTTTTTTTTCTATGGTTGATGATTAAAACCGAAATGTCGTACATTGGGCTGCTTATTTAGGATAATATAAATTGTTAAAGTGGTGGTGTAAGAAATATAAATTGATGATTGACTTAAACAAAGGGGATATGCATTCTTACACACCTTTAGAATTAGCAAGCATTAAGGGGTAAGCATATATTCCAATTTATTCTCAAGGTATTCTGGTGAATATAATCCAGATAAACAAGAAAAGACAATTTAATTATTACTTGATCATGGTGCTCAAATTCCATAATCCAATACATCTAAGCCAAATCCTTTACATTGGGCATTTTATTATGGGAACAAAGAATTAGTAGATTTTCTTATCTCAAAAAATTTTTAACTTTAATTAGAAACGGATCAATAAGGCAATTATCCTATAGATTACTTGTTTTTAGAGAATAGACCTGATTTATACAAGTATAAATTTCCATACTACGTAATAGAAAAGAAGTTCGAGAAATATTTGAGAATACTATTATTAATTATGCACAGGTTACAACAAAATAAACATTAAGTAGAAAACCAAAAAGAAAGAAACATAGATAAGCTACAATAATAACTAGTTAATAACCATTTATTTAAACATAAATAAAAGAGGATGAATCAACACCTGAATCTGAACCTTCTAAAAATGGAATACCATATTCTAATATATCTAATTATCATAGAAGTTAAACTTCAAACTCTTTTATCTCTAAAAATACTATACCTAAAAGTAATCAAAAACAGACTCCAAGTTAATAAATTTTAATTAAATTTTAACAAAGGAGTTGTTGTCAAAAAATATAATCAAAAAATATTGATGAAATTGCTGATATTCCTATTTATGATGATTCTAGAATTGAGATGAAAGAACCAGAAGAAGAAAAAATACCTGAAATCAAAATATTCAATTAAAATTAAAAAAACACAGAAACTAATTAGGAAAATTAATTCTAAGCTGATTAATGCAATATCATTATATCATAACCTCCTCCTTTGTTATTAAATTAAGAATTTTTTCCATAAAAATAATTGCATTCAAGATAACATCAAAAAAGTACGAAATTAAGAGATTTGGAAAAGTAAGTTCTTAAATAAGAAGAAATTTTTACTCTCTATCATAGCAAAGCAAATCTAACCAAAAATGAGATATATGAATGTAGATTATAGTATTGGTCTGCTAGTTAGGGGAACACCGAATTTTTTATATATTTCTTAAAAAGGAAGTGCAATCCTTTTCTAAATGTTTATTAGGGTTTCAATTGTCTTCATATTGCAGCATTCAAAGGAAAACTTAAGATATTAAAAATCATTTTAGAAAACGATTATGAATACTATGATTATTCTGGAGAAGGAAATCACAAAAATAAAAAATAACTAAAAGATTAGATTTTTGATAAGGTATATATAATTATAATGTATTTTAGAAAGAATGTATTAATATTCTGACAGATTAAAATCCATCAAATGCATTACATTTGGCTATCGAATAAGAAAAGTATGGTTGTATGAAAACTTTAATCTTACATGGAGTATCAGTTGAGACTGTAAATAGTAGATGTCTCAAACCATTTGAATTGACTTTCAATCAAAATTTTATGAAGTTTTATAAAGATAACATTCAAGTTAAATAATAAATAAGTAGTTTGACTGAGTTGGGATATTAATATGTGATTCAAACAAAGGGCACTTTGAGTGTAGATAAAGATATTGTGTATCTACAATTACAAAATATAAGACAGACATTTACAGAGAGAGGTTGGAGCTTTGAATTTTTAATATTTCATGCTCCAGATCTTGATAAATTGGAAATGTACAATGACAATACTAAGACAAATAAAGTAAAATCAGTGTTTCATTATTACGTCTTAAAATTGCCACCTGATTCTATTTATTAATTGGCACATCTATATTAGATATCATGTTACAATTTCAAAACTAAAGTAAGTAGCATCTTTATTTCTAGCATATATGTTAATTTCACTATGATAAGAGAGGTTTTTTTGAATTTCCAAAAGATCTACAGGTATAAATGTTAATATTAAATATTCTTAATGATGAATTTGATGTAGATAAATTTGTCTTAGAAAAACTGATAATCTCACATTTTCCATTGGAAGACATTCAAAAATGTGAAAAGATAACCTAATTTTGGGATGAATAACAAAATAATTGTATTCGAGATTCGATTCGATATGAAACATAATAAATAGCATTAAGACCCTTACATGCTATTGCCTCATATTTTGGTCCCGTTGTTGCATGGTACATAGCCTTAAATGTACAAATTATAGGTTGGCTCATGATACCATCAGTCTTTGGAGCGGCATTGGGAATTTACATTATAATAACAAAAGAAGTGAAGTATGAATAATAAAAGAATATATTAGTTCTTCAATTGTTCCTTTTTATGCATTACTTATGACACTTTGGTCTACTTTATTTATGGAGAAATGGAAAAATAGAGAATCTGAATTGAAATTTTGTTGGGATATGCATAAATTTAGATAAACTTAACCCTAAAGAGTAATGTACACAGGACAGTATATTATAAATGAAGCTACAAATAAGATTTAGATATATGATTACTTTACAACATTTAAGAGAAGATTGATAGCTGAAGGACCTGTAATTTTGATTGGAATAGCAATAATTGTTATAAGTTTTTATGCATTTAATCTTTGGTTATAATTGTGGAAAGACGATACTATAATGCCGATAGTGATTAATTCATTAAATGGGGTGTCGATGACAGTGTTTTGTGATTTATACAAAAGATTGTGTACATCTTTGGTAACATGGGAAAATCATATGTATGAATCTGAACAAGAGTATTCATATATTTTGAAGGTATTCCTATTTGAATTTTTAATATCTTATGTATCTGTGGTTTATGTAGCTATATTTGAGAATAATGCTTCTTAATTGAGTGTATCAGTTGCTAGTATTATTATAACGAGAGGTGTGATCTCTAATGTGAAGAGTAACTTTTTGCCGTACTTTTTATTTAACTAAGAAAAGAGAATGTTATCAGAGAAGTATACAGAATTTAAGAGAATATTTACAACGAAATTAGCAGAAAAGAAGTAAGTACCTAATATTTGCAATTAAAAATTCAGTACAGATTAAGTGAATTCAGAGATATAATTATCATTTCTTTAAGAATTAGAGATTGGTAGAATTAAATAACCATAAAAGGTGCTATATGATGAATATACAAGTATTGCTATTTAATTTGGATACACAACTATGTTTGCACCTACTTTTCCAGCTGCTCCATTGTTTTTTATGATAAATTGTTATATCAATTTAAGATGGTCTATCTATAATTATCAACACATATTGAAGAGAGAACGAGCTTAAGCAGCAGATTCTATTGGAATTTGGTTGTAGATTTTTGAAATAATGAATTATTGTGCCACCTTTATGAATTGTATAGTTATTGGGACTGTGAATAAGGAGTAATTCAAAGGAATCATAGGTAATCAAGATGCCCTTGTTAGTGCATTCTTCCTTGCTGCGATAGAACATGTCTTATTACTTATTAAATATATTCTTGATGTTTCAATTCCTGACTGTCCCTATTGGGTGGAAAAGGAACTTAGAAGATATGCATACTTAGAAGAAAAATACTTGAAAAATACCAATTGATGCTTAATTTATTTATTTTATATTAATATCAATATAATAATATTCTAAATTTGTGTATGGGTGAATAAGAATAGATTTATGAGGAACTATGTATTTCTATTGTGGAATCATAATAGATAACTAAAAGTATCATCAAATTAATACTGTAATAAAGTACATCATTAATCATGAATAAGCACATAAACTCTATGATGCCTTAATTAGGATATAATTGGTTTAGAGAATAGGTTACAGTATTAATGGATGAGTATAATTTGAGAAATGATGATTTTCAAGAAAATGATATTGAAGACTCTGAACCAATTGCTGTCAATATTGAACATTGGAGAAGATGTTAAGGTCAAGTTAAATAGGGTATATAAAAAGAAACCTCTAATTCTCCTGTAATTAAGAGAAAGGATACAAAAAGAATGTCTAAATTGATGACAATAAAGACTACCAGATAAAGTGAATGCTTTAATTCCTAACTTATTAAAATGGGTGAATTAGAAGAAGAATAAGAATTTGATCCAAATATTGAAAGTATAAGATAGGCTAAATTAAGATAAATATCAATTATATAATAAAAAGAATAGAATGACAAAATTAAAATACTTGAAGTTTAAGAATAAGAGAAATAATTAAAAAGATTAAATGTAGATTCTAAATCTAAATATACCTTTGATTTTGATGGTAAGATTGTTGTTTAAAAACCTCCAGATATTGATAGATATCCAAAATCATTTTAAAATATAAATGAAAAACGAAGTTTAGTAGAAGTGAGAGATCTTATACCAAATCACAAAATGTAATCAGAACTTATACAATTCACTAGTAAGAATAATCAAAATATTGGGACAAATAATTAATTTTCTATTAAAACATCAGTTCCATAAATAGATTTAATGATCATGAAAGAAGGTGTTACTTTCTATGATGGTAAAAACGAGAAGAAAAAAGATAGAGTATTTCCCTTAATGGATATCAAAGATCCACTCTTACTATAGTAAACATTGTAAAAATAAAATGTACAAATGTCTAAAATAGAATATCAATAAATTACTAGTACTTCATAAAATAATAATACTTATTAAAATAAAACTATGAGTATTTCAGATTAATAATAATAATTAACCTAATTTACAATTAGAACTTAGTAATAAAATGAGAATCTATTGAATATAAATGAAAGTCTTTTAAGTTAGAAAATACCTAAAAATCTAACTGCAATGAATCATTCAATTTCATCCTCAATTTTATAAAGATTGAATGGTTCCATCTCTATTTTAAGTGAATAATAACTTGAGGAATTAATGATACCTTAAACTGAGGGAAATAGGGATCAAAAAGATCATCCTTTATTTCTTAAGAGAAAAAAGACTGAAATTGAAGTGAAACTTTTAAAAACTGTTCCAATTTTTGAATTGCCATAAATACCTCCAAATATTTTATCAAATACATTAAGTAAATTGCCTAGAACATTTCAAAGTTAAGGCACTTTTCCTAAATTAATTCCTAAGTTTCCAAGGCAAAGAATTTCTAAATAAGCTATACGATAAAAAATTGAAGGATGATATATATTATATATATTATTAATATGATTATATAACAAAATGAAGAATAAGACATTTTTTAAAGATAGGAGTCTAATGATACTGAATAAAAATTAAAAAGTTCTTATGTTTCAAATGATTTTAATGAAGCTGGGAATAATAGTCCTCAAAATTCAGTTGATTTAAAATAATTACAGGCTACTTAGATTAATTAAATACCTAAGGTAATGGTTAATGCAAGCAGTTATTAATCTATACCTATGAGTTCTTAATTCAGATATCAAGATGATTAACCATCTTAAAAAATGAAGACAGGACCTAGTGATTAATCAAAAATAACACCAGGCTATACTAAATATATGATTGAAGAATCAAATTAATAATATGATTATGTGAGAGGAATGTTTACAGAAGATGAAATTAAAGAAGCATTTAATTTCTTAGATATGAATAAAGATGGTGGAATAACATCTGAAGATTTATCATTCTTTTTGGATTTCATTGGAGAAAAGGCAACTTCTGAAGAAATAGAAGAAATGATAAGAATGTGTGATAAAGATGGAAGTGGAGAAGTAAAATTTGAAGATTTTAAAAATCTAGCTGGTGGTTGGTCTTTACCAACTTTAGGTTAGGCTCATCCACCCACAAAGGAATTAGTGGAAAAGCGTACTTAAATCAATTAGACAATGATGGAAAAGGAGGTTTAAGAGGTAGCTAGAAAAGGGAAAATAACTTCTCAGATGGTTGAATAAATAAGAAAGAATGAATTGACTAGTCCAAGATTTGGTTAAGATGAATAATCTAAACTTATGTTTTAGTCAATTAACAATATAGCATCTTAAAAGAAATAGAGACAAGTTATAGGTTAGAATCTTAAGGTAATACGATCTGAGGAGGGTTAAATAACTTAATAAACTAAATAGAAATCATCTCTAAGTTCAAGAGAAATTATGTTATAAAGAAAAAATAATGCTATAAGATTTGTAAGAGAGAAGAAGATAGATTAAGGATATATTTTGGATGTTTTTGAAAAAATTAATAAATTAGATATAATGGAATCATGTAACTTTGATGATTTCATTCATTATTTAGACATTTTAGATAGTAAAAATAAAACAATATTAAAGATCATTAATCAAAATTGTTATTTAATTCAATGAATGAAAATCCAGTTAGAGAAGAATATGTTAAGAGTTCAGATAATGTAATTGTTGATTAAACAGTGAATTTAAAGAACACTCTTCTTACTTTGTTGGGTTAAACAAATTGTAGAAAACATGATAAACTTGAAATAGCCTATTTACTATAAGATTCTAATTAATAAGGGTATATTTTCTTAGATGATTTGATTTCTTTATTAGTTAATTTGTATTGTATTTCAGAGGTTGCAATAATTGAATAAAAAATATTAAAAATGACTGCAAAGAAGGGATTAAAGAATAGAAAGGATACAATTAAGAAAGATATATATATAAGTATGGTAAATGAATATGGTTAAGTGTTTGAACCAATATGAAAGATGAATTATAATATATATATATATAAATTAATTTAAATCAAACAATATTGATGTCATCAATTAAAGAGAAAAATATTTGTACTCATTATCACAAAGTACTTCTTTAAAGATCTTTGCCTAAATTTTTTTAAGAAATACAAAAGCTATAAGTAGTTTATCATGGATTATTCAGGTGCTTTACTAAAAAAACAATTTAAAATGTGAATAATGCTAATATAAAATTGACGTAGGAAATATCTGTTTAAGATGTTAAGCAGTGATTTGTGATCTAGAAAAATAGTGTCTTCATCATCATAATTAATGTATGATAAATAATTCATAAAAATAACTTAGAAAAGAGTGATCATTGCATTTTCATTAATTTACTTTCTACTTAAATGACCTGTATAATTTGTAAATTAGAGATCTTGGATTTTGAATAATATGGATTAACAGGAAATGAAGATGTTTTTAGTTAATGGATAAATCCATAAAGAATTAGAATTGAATATCTAAGATATTTTTAAAAGTAGGAATTAAGTATATAGAGATATAATTCTCCTAATGTTGGCATATTAAATATAGCTAATTTTAGTTTTATGAATAGTGTATTATAAATTTTACTCAATTTTCCAACTATTTAATAAATTCTCTCCAAAGTACATACAGAAATGGAGAAAGGTGATTTTAATGTAAAATCTATAAAAAAAATAATATTGAGAAATATATGTTGTATAAGTGATGCTCTAAAATCAAAATCAGTGAAATTACTCAATCCTACAGAACTTATAAAAAGTATTGCTTAATCTGAAAGTAAATTATTGGGATATGGTTAAAAAGATGCTTATGTAATAATTAATAATTATTTCACTTTAGGAAGCATTTAAATATTTGATTAATTTTTTACATGAAGAATTTCGATTTACTAATAGTATTTCTTATTGGAAGAATATTATACCATTTTAAAATTAAGAAGCTATCACACATGATTGGTTATTATTGTAATTCTATAAATTAAATAGGGGAATAGAAGTTAACCATCTAAATTTAGAGATTATTCATTTATTTAAAATGTTTTTTCTGGAGAACTTTAATCAACAGTATTATGTCTTAATTGTAATCGACTTACATTAGTGAATGAAAATTATTCTGCTATATCACTTGAAATACCTTAAATTAATGTATAAAATGCAATCTCGAAATTCTTCAATAAATTAACAAAAGATAAACAAGATTCTGTTACATTACAAAATTGTTTAGATTTATTTTATGAGCCAATTTAAGAAATTAATTTTCTTTGTCTATGTGGATCGCGAAATGGTAGAAGAACATATAAATTTAGCAAATTTTCTAATATCCTTGCTATACATATATAAAGATTCAAAAATAAACATTAAAAAGACCATACTTATGTCTCATTTCCAGTTGAATAAACTAACTTTTCTAATTTATTGAATGTATTATTATTATTATATTATTAAAGATGTAAGGAGATTTAAATTATTAACTATTTGGGTTAATTGTACATTATAGTAATGTAGGGGGTGATCATTTTGAATCAATAATTCGATAACCTAATAATACATTTATTTCAATCAGAGATGATTAAATAAATCCTGTCACTTTGAAATATGTCAAGGAGAGTGAAGCTCTTATGTTATTTTATTAAAAAGTGGATTCTCCTACTAATTATAAAACTATCCATAATGTATTAACTTAATATGAATTAATTTAAACTGGAGAAATAGTATTAAAAGATGATGAACTTAGTTTTTTACCTAATTTCTGGTTTGAACAATTTTTGACTTTAAGTAATCCTTAAATGATTATTACATCACATTTGTTGTGTTTTCATAATTAATTGAAACCTGACTATTGGGATTTTAGACAATCTTATGAAAATGTAAGTTCATAGGAACAAATGAATACTAGTTTCGTGTGTGATCAAAGTATTAATTTGTAGCAAAATAATAATTCCTCTTCTTATTTTTAGTTATAACTTTAATCTGTCTAATTACCAACTGCCATATGCTAATTTTTAGTTGAAAAATATGGTGGTGGTCCATTAATTTAAAAGAATATTTAAACTTGTACCATTTGTATTGAATAAGCTTAGAATATAAGTAAAAGAAGGAAATTAGAGAGAGGTTTGATTTAAAAATATGAAAATTGTTAATCAGATAGACAATTTATCATAAATCTAGATTGGATTATAATGTGGTAAAAATACCTTTATAATTCAAAATCTCAATTATAAAAGAATTTCATATTTGGTAATCCTCCCCCAGGAGAAATCAATAATTTACTCCTTCTTGATAGTAATCATCAACTTCTTTAAGATAAATAAGTTGATAAGGATTACAGTCTTATAAGTCATTAATTATGGACTGTTTTAGTTTCAATTTATGGTGGAGGTACATTATATAATGTATTTTTTAGGACCCATTATTCAAGTGACTTCATCATCTATTGAATAAGATAATCTTAAATTAAAGTAAAATATATATAATACATATAATAGAGTATTCAATTTAGATCCTGAAGACAATAATAAAGTTAAAGAAATTAGATCTATTTTGAATCAATGCTTCAAAATGTATAATATTTGTGAAAATATAGATTGTATATGAATTTAATAATAATTCTTATTAATTATATATTGTAAAATTATCAATGGATAAGTAATATATAAATTTACTATTAAATACTTAAATAAATAATGTTGAGAATAAGCAGTTGTAACAAAAATGCTTAGAATAAATGTATTGCTCATCAATTAAGTTAATGGGAATTTTTATATTTCATATTCATTATTATTATAGATATTTAATATTTTTTAATATCATTTTATAAATCATAATGAATAGATATAATTTTGATGTTATAACTACAAAAGGTTAGAATACAAAAATCATTTGTAATTAAAATATGATGGATTTTAAAAAAATGATAGCAGCAGCCGAACCAGATATACCTTATGACCATCTTATTATTGTGGATTTCAATAAATAAGTTTATAGCTAGCCCTAATAAGTTTATAGCTAAACCAATTTAGCCAATTAATATGAAAATAATACATAATTTAAGGTTTATGATGCCGCTAAACTATTTCAAGAACATCAAATATAAAGTTAGGAGATTACTAAATTGAATAATGAAGTAAAAGCAAAAATTAATGAAATAAATGATCTAGAAAAGAGAATTTAAATGTAGGAAGTGCAAAGATAACAATAAGTTTAATAAATGTAATTTTAATATCAGAATGAGATGAATAGATTTTAAAGTGAGAAGGACTAGGAAATTCTATAAAAAGAAATATAAATAAATAATTTAAATGATTAATTAGATTAGATCAAATAAGAGGCAAATCATGAAAAAGCATAATCATAAAAATAGATTCAAACATAACAGGACGAAATTATTAAATTAAAAAAAGACATTGAATTTCTAAATTCTAATCTAAACTCTAATATGAAAAAAATTTTAGAGGAAAAATAAGAATTAGAAAGATAACTCTAAGAATCTACATAAGCCAATTAATATTACCAAGCTCAAATTGCACAATAATAATAATAATTAGGTGAATTCAATCAATAATATCAAATGGTTTGTTAATAGTTTTCATATACATGTAGTGAATATCAACAAAAAGTCTAAGAATTAGAAAAATAAGTTGAAGAAAGTAATGAAGAGATAGGTAAGTTAAAAAATGATTTTAAATAATAAAAAAAAAAAATGGAATCTGATCATGAGAATATAATTGATTAAAAAGATAATAAAATTTATCAGCTAGATTAACAAGCAGCCTCATTAACTAAATAATTATAAAATTTAGAAAAAAAATATAAAGAATAATAACAAACACAACAATTAAAATAATCAAATTGAAAAAAATGAATCGTATACAAAAATTATTAAAATATATGTGTATTTTTAGATATCTATTGTTATTTATTTGTTATAGGAATATGATGTAAATGTATAACCAACAAATATAATACTATATTTAAATATTAATATAAATAATCAAAATCAATTTTATAACGAATATGTTAATTCCCCATGTAGAAGTATATGATCTTTGAATTATTATTTAGAGAAATCCAAATTATTTTGAAGATACTGAGAAGACAATAAAGAAAGAAAAGAATTATAGAAACTTTTAAATTTACTAGAAACCTAAATTAAAAAAAGAATAACCTTAACCTCCTAAAAAATTGAAAACAAGAGAATTATTTGATTTCTTAAATATTTGGGATTGTGAAATTGGAAAAAGACATAATTATCTTACTTAATTCAATCATTTTTTAATTTAAAAGAGAGAGACAATTGAATTGGAAGAAATTGAAAAAAAGATGAAGAAACCAGATTTTATTAAATTTTTTAAATATCTCAAAGATAAAGAAGGAAAAAGTGATGATGAATTGTTTGACCATGATGTAAATTTACAAATTGCATTTACTGCAAAATAACGACGAGATTTAAATGCTTAAGAGAGATTGAAAAAAAAACATTCATATCCTTAGGCTAGACCAAAGGAAATTTTATTACCTGCTTCATTTAATCCAAATTTTGAAATCCCTACTCCTTCACCAGATGATTTTGTAATTGTCACACATTTTTATAATTCATATTTAGAATAACCAAATAAGTCTATTCCAAAATCAATTTTATGCTCTTATATGTTAGAGAATAGAAAATTTTGTGATGCTTATAATATTAATAAAAATCTGTTAGAAGATTAATTAAATGATTTTCCCACTTAATTTGAGGAAGAAATAACATCAGAGGAATTTATTAATTTCATATTATACCCAAAAATTCTAATTATAAAAGATAATAATGAGTAAAATTTATTGAAATCAGTAAAAGGAAGTTAAGAATTTGAAGAAGCTTAGAAATCATTATTATTATAAATTTATGATGAATTTAATTTAGATTGTGAAGATAAAGTGAATCCTATAAAATTAATATCATCAATTAGAACTAGATATGAAACAAGAATTAAATTATTTGATACTTTTATTTCTTTTAGAGATATTAATAAAAATATTCCATTTGAAAAGTGGTTATATGAATTTGAAGTTTATTGTTAAAGATTAGAATTAGAATCTATATCTAAATCCTATTTTAAAGAATGGCAAAATTAATTATTTGAGATACCCAATAAATTTATAATCTTAAAATCAACATAAATATCAAAAAAGAGAAAATATGATAAATTGTTTGAGAATGAAGAAACATAACTTTAATCTAATTTTTTTAGTGAATTAGAAAAGATTTTCAATTAAATTAGAAAAAGTAATGAAAGATTTTCTTAAAAGAAATTGATTGTTGATAATTTAATTGCTAATGAAGAGTTTTCAAGAAAATTCTTAAAAATGAAAGTCAGAAGAGAAAAAACTAATTAATTACCTATAGAAACTGTAGAAGAAACTTTAAATAGATTATAGCAAGAGGCTGATGAATATATAGATTTAGATGAACTTATTGATTTTTTTACTATAAGAGGTCGTCCTTTGATATTGAGTTAAAAATTAAAACAATAATACACAATAAATAAAAAGTAGAAAGAGAATTCTGTAGAAAACAATAAATTTGGAGCAATAAATAAAATTGATAATGGATTTTTTTTAATTACTGTACCTGATAGTAGGAAGGATAATGAAAATTAAATAAAATCTATTAGATAGAAAGAAGTTGAAAAGATGTTAATTGATAAAGAAAAAGATTTATTAAAAGAGCTTAATAATAAATTTTAAGCTAATCCAGTTCCATGGTTTGTTAAAGAACCTTTATACGATTAATTAAATAGGGAGAGAGAAGAAAGAAGAGAAAGAATAAAAGAGGAGAGTAAAGCTCGATTAATGTAAAGTATGATGGAACCTAAAAGTTTTGAGAAATCAAAGAAAGAAATATTACCTCCAGAATAAGAGATTGAATTCAAATTTATGTCTAGACCTGTACCAGATAGCACAAGAGATCCAAGATTTAAAATGATTATGGAAGAATAGAGATCAAGATCGAAGAGTAATGTAGAAAAGAAAAAAGCATAATGGGCTGATTATTTTACAAATTCAACATAATTATAGAAATCTATAGAGAGGGAAGAAATTAGAAAATCACTTAAAAGAATACATAATAAGAAAAAGTATAAACCAGAGAGTTTTGAAAAATTCAGAGCAAAAAGTTTGCCTAATTTTGAAAGATTACATACAGTATTTGAAAACATTATAGCTTCAAGAAAGAAATCTTTTATTCCAACAATTCCATGTCAAACTAATCTATCAATAACTCATAAAACAGTTGATTGTTCTATGTTAGATTTAGGAAATTAGTCAAATATAATAGGAAAATAAAAAATTGCTGATATAGATCATAGATTAAATAATATACTTTAGAGTTCTCGTCCAAATATTATTAAAACTAAGTCTTCAGCTTCAATTAGTAAATATAGACGTAAATAAAGATATGAAAAGGAACATAAATAACAATTAATAAATGATGAATTAGAATAATGGAAAGAAGAAAGAAAATAATTGTTACCAAAAGGAATGAAAATATCTAATCAAGCTGTAAATTTATATAATAATAATTATATAGGCAGTATAATAGAAATTATTAGATAAAGAACTAGAAGATTTAGTAAAATGGAAAAAGAAGTACCATAAAAATTTAGATAAAGATTATTAAAATGATCTAAAGAAAATGTAGAAAAAAGTTTAAAAGAGAAGACTCTTGCGATTTTAATAAGATAGAATAGATGATTAAGAGGATTCTAGTTCTTAATCATCAAAATCATCAGATAGAAGTTAATAAGTACATCATATTGACAAATTTTTATGATTTTTAACTATATTATTATTAAATACTATAAATAAAGTATCATTTTAAAATAATTATCATTGTTATTATTATTTTGTTGATTCTCTTGGAGAAATAGTTAATTATTCATCAGAAAATATACTTCCAACAAAGTTTTTTGCTCTAGTACTCATAGGTTATTAAGTTTCATATTATTATGGTTAATGTTATAATTTTTTATTAGCTATGAAATAAGGTTATAAAGGTATTGTTGTTTTTGTGGAGTTTTAAGAATTTCCTATTCTTGAAGTGAATGGTTAAACAATATTAGTTGGTGATTTTTAATTCTAATATGCTTAAGGTGTTGATACTTTATTTACATTTCTAGTTGAATCTGGTATTTATTGCATTTTATTATCAATGATGCTATTTTAAATTTCTTAAGAAAGTTTTTTATTTTCTTCAAACCAAAATGGTTATTTGACAATATTTTGTTAATCAAAATACTTTCTATTGTTATATATATATTTAATTTAAGTAGAAGAATTTATCGTAACCCAATATATCTATTGAATTGAAAGTAACTATTATAATGGCATGAATCTAAAGGAATCAAGTAATTTGCATAACTAAAATTATCATATGATTAATAATACTTCTTATGTAGCAAATTTATACATTACCATACAATCATTCCAAAGTACACAACTAATCTCAATAAATATATTTTTGGAATCTTAATTTTCTAATTATTTTAAAGTATTTATGCTTAAATTTAAAATCTAAATGCATTAATTTAACAAATTATGTAATTTAAATAGATATAAAATCTTCTATTCTATTGTAATACATCCTGTTTATTATTACATATGTAGTTCTAACTTTTTTTATTAATAATTTCTATATTGTAAATTAGTGTCTCTGAAATTATTGTTTTTTTTCAAAATTTAAAACTGTTGAAATTATTGATCTCTTGTATTCTCTGAACATTATGTATATGTTTAATCTTAATCAAAAATTGGATACTACCCTATTTTACATGCATAAAACAATTTTAAATTTTATGCTAATTTCAACAAATACATCAGATAGTTTTAAACAAAATTACTGAATTGCTGATTTTCTTATACACGAAGTGATGATCCTTCTTTTATCATTTCATCTGCAATACAATCTCCTATCTAAAATTCATAGAGAATTAAATGAATTGTTAATGTAATTTTAATTGCAATAAAACCATTCAATTATTTATTTGTAATTGCTTTGAAAAACTATTGTAAGTATTCTTACCCAGATAAATAAATTCCATTACATTCTGGACCAAATCCTTCAAAACATTCTATCAAATACAATATATCTGTCATTAAAATGATAGGATTATTCTACATTAATGAACAATTATTCAGTTTTTATACAAATGGTGTATGTTACTTTGAAACTAAAGATGATAATAGATTGGTAATTGATTTCATCAATAATTATTTTTATTTTATTTTTAAAGAAGAGTCAAAGAAAATCAGTTTATTTCTTATATAAAAAGAAAATAATGATTCTCTATTGATTAATTAACATTATAGAATGAAATATATATCAAACTAAACTATCTAAGGATAAGAATCTTATTTTTCCTTAATTAACAAATGAGAGGATCAAATAGATACCATCTACATATGCTTCTTTTGGTAATACAAATGCAACTCCCAATTCTATACCTGAATACTCAAAAGAGAGTTCCCCTTATTAATTCAAAATCATCTTTCCCTAAAAATTCTCATGTTGTACTTCACTACCATAAGGTTCTGCTTGACTACTGCATTTAAAACCTCCAAATATCCATACAAAAGACTTAAATATTATTAAATATTAGATTACATATTTTTGTCTATACCATAAATGATTATTTTTTAATTTATCTTTCGATACTCCAATTACTGCTCTCCATTAATTTGGTCGTTTATTAATATTCAATGCCTCAAAACGTAAACAAAAAGGACCTTGTATTTTTTTAATGGAATTTATTGAATTCCATTCTCTACTATCTGTCTTCTTAGAGAAAGATGTTCTCCAACCATCTAAATATGGTATTTGTTGATTATCTTATTTCGAATTAGATAAAACTAATTCTTCTTTTAATTATTTAATTTATTATTATAGTATTAAGACATGTTTAACATTTGATATATGTTCTTCTAAATTAATTTCTTTTATTTTCTCATTACATCCTTCAATTGGACATTAAATTTTTCTAAATATCTTTAAATAATAAATACTTTTAAGGACATATAGTTAGATGATGATTGTAATCAATAAATATTATTTCTTGTTAACAATCTTCACATTCAATCAATCTCCCTGAGCAAACTTATTAATGTTGATTCTAATTAGATTTAATTAAATTTTATTAACACTTTTCACATACAATTTCTTAGTATAAACATTCATTCTCAATATGCTATTTAAGTAATGCCCTTTTGATCATTAAATTACAATCTTTATTTACACAATGTAACTATTTTTCAGGACATTCTTTTTCATTATGTGTATAATATTTATCTAAAGTTCCCTTCCAATCACATTTTAATAAACATTATTTCAATTCTAATTCATCTACCATATTTTTAATTGGAATTGCTTTAATTAATTAATTTTCATTTAATGGCTACTTGTTTATTGGACATAGCTTTTATTTTTTGAGCCAATCAGATATACATCCAAGACAAAAAACATGTCCACATGAATCAAAAACTGGATTTCTAAGAACTCCTAAACCTATTGGACAAGTTAAGCCTGTTAATTATTCACTTACAAATAACTCTGAATCATAGCAAGTTTCTGATTAATTCATAATTGAAATTAGTTTAAATTAATTTATTCAGTAATTGTAATACCATCGTAAACATGAATTTCAAAATAAAATAGAGAAACGAAATCAGTTTTATATTAGAATCCAATATTTATTTTATTATTTCAACATATTCATTGAATTATTTATACTAACTGATTTGACAATATATATTTATAAATATAATTTAAATGACTCGATGTATAATCATAATCTATATTTAAGGAAATCAATGTTCCATTTAAGAGAATTTTGTATACTCTTCAAATATATCAGCTCTCATTGCAACAGGCACAGAGGAACCATCAACTTATAAAAATTAATTGAGAAAATTATCATTCTCCTCTTCCTTTTAAGGGGTGTATGTAAATTAGTTATGACTATTAGCATAACTATGAATATTGCTTTCATTTGACAAAAAGTTAACAAGATGATGATCAATTTTTAAAAACTCATTCTCTGATGATTCAATAAACATTTTATGAAACAGTTCTAATTATTAGATATCCTAATGATTGCTTAGCATGCTGAGGTTATGTTTTTCTGATTATAGTGATTACAATATAGAATGAAAGCCTGATTAAGATTATTCTTCTTATTATTATATGAATTTATTTTATTAAATTTGTTCCATGATTTATGGCTCAATATCTTCAATTCCAGTCTCAAGAGTATTTTGATTATTTAAAATTTCAACTTGATCTTCCTCTTTAGTAAGCTTTCTTTTTTGGTTTGGTATTATATAGTAAGGATTTTCTTATTTGGCATAATTTTTTCTGATATATCCGTAAAATCTATTCTTAATCATGTTCTCCTAAAAAGATTATAATCTAAAAATTTTACAGGTCTCCCTTTTAGTTTCTTTGCCATCTCAGACCATCTCGATCCTATCTTTTTGAATAAGGTCCATATTTTTAAATCTTCTTATTAACTCCAGGCCTTATTGTTTATATTTGGGTCTAAATGATTTATATATCGTTCTCTTATTTGCCTTCCAGTTCTATTTGAGAGAAAACGAGCAATCACCTTCCAATCAAACTTATATAATTTTGTTAACCTCTTAACTTCTTCATCTTCTTCAGGTGTCCATTTTTAATTTTTTTCTTCCTATTTTTTCGTATTAATTTAAATATACATTATCAGGCTTTACTCTTTTCCATCTTTAAGCACATTAACTAGCATTTCGTCCATTCAAATACTCAGCAATGAGCTTCCAATCTGAACCATGCAACTAAACTGTTGATTTTAAGATATTATCTTCCTCATTAGTCCAATATTTTCTAGATTTATTAGAATTTTTGTATTTTTAACAATTATTTTTATCTTTACTAATCCTCTTCTTGATCATCTAATAAATTAATTAATTATTTATTTATGTTGTTAAGTTATATTTAAACCCCAAAGGAAGTATCAGTATAAAACAGAATAAAACGGTAATGAAGATCTTATCCTACCTAAATTAGAAGTTATTTGGTTATTTTAAATGAAAAAATTGAAATTTATTAGTCATCCAAAATTATTTTACCTACTCTATACTTAATCTTACCAATATCTGTTAATTCATAAATCCATTAACGTATTTATGTCTATCATATTCCCTTTTGTAAATAATATTTCATTTGATCGCATTTTCAATGAACAATACTTATCACAAAATAACAACATAATAGATTTTCAAAAAAAAACTGCCAACCAAAGCTATCCAATAACATGTTAAACTTAATCTTAAATAATTCTATGATATGGCTTCTTATATTATTCTCATGTTTACTTAAATAATACTATCTTAATTACATTTTTATATAGTTAGAAATTTATACAGAAAATGCAAAATTTACTAGTATATTTTAAATTATATATTTTATCTATTGATGCTTACAAGTTTATATTGTTTAAAGAATTCTTTCTAATTAATTAACAATTCAGTATAGATAGTTTTCATTGCAATCAAGATAGTATGTTTTCACATTTTCGTTATTGAATAGTTCAATACTATAAAAGATATTCAACGATAAACTGTTTTTATCAAAAATAATTCTCATTTTATCAATGATTAAAGCATAAACTAAACTGTATTTACTTAAATGATTGAGATTCACAAAATATAAGGGGTACAATAGATAATTTAAATCATCTTCTAAATACATAATTTTATGTTTTTAATAAATATATATATATAATTAGTATTACAATTATTATAAACAATTAATTTAAGCTATTCAATTTTCATGTTGATAATCAATTTAAAAGTTTCTAAATCGTTTCATTTTTTATGAAAATACATAAAATGGCTTCATTTATTATTGAAATTTATATTTACAAAATGAATTAAAACATTAAAGTAGCATTTCTTCAACATAATCACCTCAAACATTGATATGGAAATCTAAATTAGATTAAAACTATTAAACGATCTTCTCTTTAATTGATGAATTAACTACTAACAACATTATGTTTAATGCAAATTAAGTTACCAATTATTTTTGTAAAAACATCAATTTTATATTGTTTTACATATAGGAATTTAATTATCTATATATGTGAAAATATATTATTTCTATTCTTTAAACCTTGTATTCTAACATTTCTATATCAAATAAAATTGTTATAACATTATATCCCAAATACTTTAAACTTTTTCATTTTTTAAAGCTAATGCATTTTGAATTAATTTTAAATAAGTATTTTTCCTATTAAGGATATCTTGTTCAAAATTTCAAACATCTCAATAAACATTCATATTTTACCATCCATTTTGACTTTTATATTAAAAGAGAAGGAATAAAAAAATTTTTTTACATTTAAATATAAGATAGGTGAACATAAAAAATAAACTTTTATTAAAGCCAATTACTTATATTTTAATATCATAGAAAAGAAGAAAATCAATAGAGAGAGTATTCTATAATAACTTATATATCTATATGGATATGTTTTAATTGATATTTTAATTAATTTTCTTTTTTTAATTCTCTTTGGTGTTCCTTAATAAGACTAAAACATATTAATTAACCTCATAGAATTTGAGATTGAACGATATCTAACCTATTTTTATGATAATTTTTAATTTTTTTTCATTTCTATATTTGCAATTTATGAGTAGACAAGAGAATGAATCTAATTAATTCTTATAAATAAATGGATACAAAAATAACAAAATTTATTTAAGAAATAGGATTATTATCAATTAGATAGAAGAATTAATTGTTATTAAAAATTTGGTTTATATTAATATAATATAGATTGAGACCCTTAGATAAAATAAATATATATATTTTTAATTTTGCAAAACTTAAAAATGGGAGTGGAATTATGTTCTTAAATACCAACTGAATGTTTTGCTATTATCATTATATAATCAGGAGCTATAATAGTTTTGATGATTTTGATATTATTGATGTATAGATATCAAATTATCCATAAATTACATCCAACAATGATAGTTGATGTTGAACCAATTAAATTGGATAAACTATAGAATTTAGCAAATTGTGATATGTCATATGACTCAACTATGCATTAATAATGACATTATTGATTTACTTTAATTTAAACAATTTAATATTAGAAAGTTATTTCTATTTTGGACATTCTATCATGAAACAAATACCAATTATAAATAAGAAAATAATAATCATAAAATATTCGAATTATTTATATATTTCAGACGAGATTTTCTTTTGCAATGAGTTATCTTAATTGCCTTTCAAATAAATCATCTATAAATAATGCAGCCTATGGTAATAAGATTGTTAATTTCTTGATATTTTGAAATTCATTCACATAATGACTTCTAACAAACAAAATAATAAACCCTATTTTTAGGAATGTAAACACTAAATAAATAATAGAAACAATCTAAAATATGATTCTAGAATTACCTAAATAGTCATATTTAATTAATCTGCTTCTTCTGATAATCCTGATTTTATCGTTTGTAAAACATTCATAATAATCATACTCAAATAAATTCCAATTTCTATTTCATTAAATGGAGGATTGATTCTAGAAGTAAACGATTGGGAATTATTCACTTCTGTTAACAGAATGTCTCTAATTTTTGTTATTGTTATAGATAGACCTCTATCCATCACATTATCATAGATTTATTTACATAAATATTCTTATTGCAAGTTAAAGGTTTTGGCAATACTTTCATCTTCACATAATGTTTTATTATTCAAATCCAATAAGGTTTCATCATTAAAGTTACTCTCAAGATAGGTATATGTTAATAAGTAATTGCTCAAAACATCTAAATTGCTTTATATGATTTGTAAATACTAAGCAGTTAAATTTTCAGATATGTATTCATAACCAATAAAGTTATTACTTTTAAAATATAATACTTCTCTTAAACTATAAGCCTTAGGAATAGATAGACCAAGCTCACCAATTGAGTTATATTGCAAGCTCTTCATTTAATAGTAATCCATAAATTTAATTCCTTGTAAATTCATAATAAAGGAAAAAAGAAAGAAAATACCAAAAAGAGCTGAGTAAAATATAAAACTGTTTAGTCTACTTAATAATAGTTTTTATTTGGTATCTAATTTTATGAATCCTGTTCTCTTAATTTTGTCTTGTATAATGTGTTTTTTAGATAATTCACTTCTAAAGAATCTTTCCTTTAATAGAATATTAAATTTATATCTAAACATTAAATTAGAGTCCTTATTAAGTAAACTAAGTAATTCCTTACATCGTTCTAAATCTCTTAACACCCAAACAACATCTACTTTTTGAAACAATTTTAACAATTTAGAGTATTTTCTAATATGCTTAATATATAATAGCCAGGCAGATAATTAAAATAATAGAATTAAATATGTACATCTAATACAAAGTACAATCCACTTATGTTATAATAAGAGATTACTATCACTAATATAAGTTATAATTTCTGTATTTAAGTTCAGAATTTCAATATGAATATCATTCAAATTTACTAGATATGAAATTAATTATTAAATCATTTCTTCTAGTCCATTTTCCTAAATAAATATAGTCTAAAAATTATATTGATATTGAATAATTTGAAAAATTGCTTCACGTAATGATATTTATTCAGATGAAAAATCAGTTTCTTTTATACTTTTAAATTCCATTAAAGTAGTTGATAAATCTTATTAGAGTAAATTACCTTTAGATTAATTTGCATAACTCTCTTTGATATTCACAAATGATTAATTAATAATATATTGATTATATTAAATTAAAGATTAGATATTTTATAGTTAATTATTATCATATGTTCCATTCTTATAATTATATGTTGAAGCAAATGATGATAAAAATAAATAGCAGGGATTCATAAATGAAGTATAAAATTCTAACATTTATAATTAACTTAAAGCACTATAAATATCAGTACTTGAATTATTTATTAAAACAATAGCAAAGATAATTGATATCAAAGATACAACCAAAAGAGAAAATATCATTAAGTCAAACATAATTGAAAATTTGACAGATGAAACAATTTATTAAAGTAATTCATACTTTTTAAATAGTTGAAAATTTTAAGAAAAGGTTCCTAATGTACTAGAGGCTGCATTATCTAAATTAAGTTACTTTGCATGTATAGAAGTTTAATTTTCTTCATTTAATTATTATCTTAAATTTTCTCTGATTTCAGCATTTTATTAGTTTTATTCATAATTTAATTTTGCAAAACCTTTTTCAGCTCCTGATTAATTAGATTAAGATTATTCTTTTTCTTTTTCTTCAATTTGATTTTAAAAGAATCTTTATTAACAACTTAAATTTATTTAATGTGTTACAAAACTAGTTGTTTTATCAATTAATTATCTATTACTTTTACCAGGACTAATCAATTCATATTACTATATTGATTCAGAAAGTAATTATCTTTATTACATAGATACTACTCTATTAGTATCAATTTAATCTGTATGTTCAGGTATTTCTTCTTAAATATAACATTCAATTTAAATTTCAGGTTCCTTCTTCATTTTAGGGAATAATAAATCATTATTAAATAAATTAGGTTATTATATATGCAATTCTTCAATAAACTAATAGCATTCTTATTCAAAATTATCTTAATCAATAGACTCTTATTAAATTGATTTTTTTGATTCTACAACATTTTTTATTTCTATAATTGAATGAGTTAATCTTATTGTTACTACAATATTTGCATAATAGAATCTAACGCACTCAGGATTTCTCTTCATTTAATCTGTATAAGTTTAAAGAGATTTTAAACCAGTTTGATTTTTATCAATGAAAATAATTTACACATTAGAAAAAGGTTGACTTTTATCAATTTTATTTTAATCTATTAATTAATAGTATTCTGGTATAAACTATTGAATTTCAGTTAAATAAAATAAATCAGGTAATTTTTCATATTCAATTTCTTATAATTTTAATTACTTACCTAATTCTCTAGTTACACCTAAGATTAATTGTTTATTATTTAGAATTAAATAAGAATTAGTACCATTAGTTTCAGAGAAAAATACTTAAAAAGTTAATTCTTATAATTTTGTAAGATCAAAATCAAAGAAAAAATCAACAGGATTTAAAAATGAATCTCTTTGTAAAATTAAATTTACATTTTATTCCCTAAAAAACTTTGATCTTCCTGAGATTAAAAAATCTTCAATTAGATGTTTATGAATAGTAGAAAATCCTCTTGGTAATAAGGAAAGTATTGATTTAATTTCTTTAAACTCTTATTATTCATATTCAACTATTTTATGCATTTAATGTGATCTTTCAACTATCTATAAACCTGTTCCTTAATGATCCATTACTAAAATCATATAATGTAACTAAGTAGTTAATAGATCAACTTTATAATTTTTTTGTATCTTAATTAAAGCATTATCTGAAATGGCATTATAATTAATAATTCTATAAGCTTACAGAAAATTACTTAAAATTTCAGCACTATAAAATGAATATATAGATTGCATTTTTTTACTTGGAAATTCTTAAAACAAATGAGATAATTCATTTTCCATAAAATTTATTTTTCTTATCAAATCCAAACATTAATTTAAGAATCTTTCAGGAATTAATCGAGTAGTTGAAGACATAATCATAAAGATATCTTTTTTCCTATTGATTATATTTATAATATTCTATTTTAATTATTAATGTTGCTCTTCAACTTCATAAATAATTATACACTTTAACTTAATTAAGTTTTTTAAATTACATTTCCAAAACTAAAACTTGAAATTAAATTTTATTTTAGCTATCTCTAAAATAATACTTAATTTTATTAGATTAATATAACTAATTTAATTTAAAGTTATCTTTTCAAGTCTATGAATCATATCTGAGTTACTCTTCTTCTTATAAACATTTTAATTCTCTTCAATTGTTATTGAATAACTGGTTTGTTCACTAAAGATGTTTTATTAATCATTAATTTAATGAACATTTTATTTAAGTAGTAATATATTGGTTTATTGATAAGCTTTTACAGATTAATTTATAGCAATGAGACTTTATATATAAAATAAGGAAAAGAATCCTTTTTAACTTTGATCAGCTAATCTATTGATAGATTTCCCAAAATCTAATATTAGTTGTTTAAGATATAATTATCTTAATTTAATATCATTTTCTATTAAACTTGGTTTTTTACATAAACATGATTTGTCTTGACAATTATTCTTATGATGAAATACAAATAATGAGAGACTGAATTATTAAATGCAATCCAATTAATCTTTTTATGAAAATACTGTTATTAAATATTGTTGTGTATATGTAGATTAATTTTCAGGTAATATTACTAGCATATTGAAATCTATTTGTTTTTTTATTTATTATACTATTGTTATAACTAAACTTGGAACAATGACTATTATGACGATTAAATTTTGTTTATCTTAAATAAATTCATTTCCTATTAAAATTATAGATATCAAAATAAATGCTACATTTAAATTGATTAAATAATCTTATATATCACTAACATATTGATACTTTGTTAATAATTAATTTAATTTGATTACAGATGAAATTATAAATAAAACAACTATCATATAATTTCTAACCTTATTTTCTATATTTATACAATCCACAATTACAAATATGTAAATTATAAATGTATAAAAGTAATCTAATCCTTAAAATATAAGTACTTTAAAATTAAATAATTATAAAGTTATAGCTTCCTTCACTAACATTAAATATAATAATTGAATCCAAAATATTAGAATTAATGCTATCATTGAAAATAATATATTAATAAATTCTACAGCTCCAAATGATTCATTATTAATATTTTGTTTGGCTGAATAACAAGCTAATTGAATACATGGTATACAAAGTAATTTGTCAAAAATTGCTATAAATATTAAATTTAAACTATGAAAAATAAGTTTAATATTATTGCTTTTCATTACATATTCCATTATGCTTTTTTAAGATTAATTTGAAAATTACAAATAAGTAAAGAACTAATGTATTATATAAAATGATAGAACTGCTAATGGAACCGTGTAAGAATATAAATAAAAGTTATCTTAAACAATTAATTTATATGGTCTTGAAACAATAGAAATAATGTTTAATCCATAATCAATATTCATTAAGGGTAATTAAAGTAATTCTTCGTTTAAATTTAATACGACAATTCCAAATATCTAAAATTCTGAAATCAAATGAATCAAATATAACCATAATTTGTTTAAGTTAATAAAATTCATTTCAAGCAAAATGTGATAACTTGCAACATAATAGTTAAAGTTTTTCAATTAATTAAATTGCTTCATTTTGTACAAATTTGTCTAGCTAATTTCTTTATAAACTAATTTAATTTAATATTAATTCAAAATGAAAAATAAATATTCAAAATCAAATATATACAATTTATGAATCATAAGTTCCTTCTTTTGTTGTCTTTTTTGAAGAATTTGTATTTTAGTATGAAAATAGAATTATACTTGTAAAAAGACAACAAAAAATATATGTATAATAGTAATTTAGCCTTATTTTTTTATTTTGAATAGCATATAGTATGCTAAAGGTAACAGATAAAAGAATATATTAATAATTGATGGATTGAAAAATGATGACAATAATATTGTAGAAATACTTATTTATTATTAACAAAATTTGATTGCATCCAAAAAAATGTTGAAAAAATGATGAGATTAGATTGTACTGAGTATTCTATGCAGATTAGAATCAAAATATTGTCATTAATATCACCATAAATGAGACATTTTTTAGTTTTATTTTGTTTGATTCTAAATTTTTATTATATACAGTTAATTAATTTTCATTAATTTTTTATTAGATAATCATTTCTAAATCTTTTATATGCATTTAATATTATTTTAAAAATGAAATCTGCTTCAAAATCAGCATCTATGATCATAACAATGTTCACTTAGCAGAAGTATATATATGAATTAATTGTGTAGCCAAGAAATGCAACTTGCTTAAGCTAAGAAGGAATTTGATGAGATGGCAAAGGAAATAGCCGATAGAAGGAAGAAGTTACTGTTTTAACTTGAGAAGGGCAAAAAAAAGGAAGTCGAAAAAGTTGATGCATCCAAAGCAGAAAAATTCAAAAATATGGTACAGTTTTTTACTTAGAATAGGATGAGCATAGGATTCCGTTAGAAGAACTTGAATAGAGATTTCAAACAAACGCAAAGACCGGTCTAACTAGAGAAGTGGCAGATCAAAAACTGCTAGAGCATGGAAAAAATTAGTTGAGCTAAAAAGAAAAAGAGCCTTGGTATATGAAATTAATTCATGAATTGACATCTATGTTTGCTTGGCTTTTATGGGCTGGAGCAGCATTATGCTTTCTGGCTTATGGTTTAGCACCTGAAGATCCTTCAAATGTAATTATATTATATATTACATCATTAGCTGTATTTAGGTATTGTAATTATGGTTGTTAATACATTAACAGGTATTATAACTTTTTTTTAAAATGCTAAATCTGAGGCCATAATGGATGCCTTTAAAAATTTCATTCCTCCTGAGACATTAGTTATTCGTGATGGATAATAATAAAAATTCCCAGCAGCCAATTTAGTTCCTGGTGACGTAGTTGTAATAGAAAATGGTAAGAGAATTCCAGCAGACATCAGAATTTTGGAGAGTAATGAAATGAAGGTTGATAACTCAAGTCTTACTGGAGAATCATTATTATTATTAAGATCTCCTGAATGTACAAATCAGACTAATCCTTTGGAAACTAAAAATCTCGCATTTTTTGGTACACTTTGCAAAGAAGTATATAATATTTCTAAAATAGGGTAATGGCAAAGGATTAGTGGTATTTACAGGAGATAATACTGTTATTGGATAAATTGCAGGGTTGGTTGAAAGTTCTGGAGGAGATGATACAACTCTTAGAAGGGAACTTAATGTGTTTATTAAATATATAGCAGTGATTGCTATTTCCATAGGTGTTGTATTTTTCGTTTTGGGTTTCATTATTGGATATCGTAAAATAATATTTATAATTTTAGCTGCTATTACTAATCTTGTTTTTGCCATTGGTATTATTGTTGCAAATGTACCAGAAGGACTTCTAGCAACAGTAACAGTAGCTTTAACTCTAACAGCAAAGAAATTAGCATACAAAAAAGTGTTAGTTAAGAATTTGGAAGGAGTGGAAACTCTAGGTTCTACGTAAGACTTTATTTAATATATTATATAGATCATGTATTTGTTCAGATAAAACTGGTACATTAACTTAAAATAAGATGACAGTAGAAAATTTATGGTTTAACAATAAGAAATATAAAGGAGTGAGTAGGGAGAAAATGGGACCTAAATATCATTATGAATATGATATGAATGAAGTAGGATTTAAAACATTGCATGAGACTGCAATTTTATGTTCTGAGGCAACTTTTGATACTGCTCTCCCTTAAGAGCAACAAATTAAAATTTAAAATGCTATTGGTTTAAATCAATAACAAAAAGATTAGAAATTGAAAGAAGCTTAAGATAAATGGAACCAAAATTTCTAGAAAATGACTTGTTAAGAAAAACCTACAATTGGTGATGCTTCAGAAACAGCTTTAATTAAATTCTTTTAACCAATAAATGATATCATTTAAACTAGGCTTAGTAGAGAAGTAGCAAAAGATGCTGAAAAGAAAATGGCCAAAATGCCTTTTAATTCAACTAATAAATATGCATTTATAATAGTTGAATATGAGACTGCGGATTCACATTATTGTTTATTATCTAAAGGTGCTCCTGAAAGAATTTGGGGCCTTTGTGATTCAGCTTATAATGGTGGAAGAGTAGAATTAAAAGATGAAAAATGGGAATAATCTTTCCTCGCAATTAATGAATAATTTGGAAAGTAAGGAGAAAGAGTACTTGGATTTGCAAAGTTACATTTACCAAAAGATTAATTTCCACTTGGATATTAATTTAATCTTGACAAAATGAATTTTACTTTTAATAAATAAGTCTTTGTAGGTTTAATATCTTTAATTGATCCCCCTAAAGATAATGTACCTTATGCTGTTATTAAATGTAAAACTGCAGGTATCTAAGTTATTATGGTTACTGGTGATTAGCCTGTTACTGCTGCTGCTATTGCAAAATAATGTAATATTATTAATGAAAAAACTGTTGATGAAATAATGAAAGAAAAAGGTATCTCTTTTGAAGAAGCATTCCATCAATCAAATGCTTTAGTAATTCATGGAGATAAATTAACCAAAATGGCTATTGATGATGAAGGTTTACCTGAAGAAGATAAGGGAAGATAATTATAAGAATGGTTAAGTAAACCATAATTAGTCTTTGCTAGAACAAGTCCAGCATAAAAATTGATTATTGTGGCTGGTTGTTAAAGAAGAGGACATATTGTTGCAGTTACAGGAGATGGAGTTAATGATAGTCCAGCAATTAAGAAAGCTGATATTGGAATTGCAATGGGAATTACTGGTTCTGATGTTGCCAAAGATGCTGCTGATATGATTCTATTGAATGACGATTTCTCAAGTATCGTTGTTGGAATTGAAGAAGGAAGAAAAATCTTTGACAATTTAAAGAAGAGTATTGCTTATTGTTTGACTTCTAATATTTCAGAATTACTTCCATTTTTAGGATTTGTTGTATTTCGAATTCCTTTACCTTTGACAACTGTTTTGATCTTATGTATTGATATTGGTACAGATATCTTTCCATGCACTACATATGTTTTTGAAGATGCAGATATAGATATTATGACAAGAAGGCCTAGATCATAAGATGAACATCTTGTTAGTGGGAAGTTATTAGTGTATGCATATGTGTAGAATGGAGTTCTATCAACATATTGTGGATATTTCTAATGGTTTATAACATTATATGATTTTGGATTTTATCCATCAGATTTACTTTTTATTGGAGTAAGAAAAACAATTTTACCGAAAGTTACTGATGTTTATGATCCAAATGACCCTTGGTTTGGAAATTCAAATTTAAAATCAATTTATAATACTGGAAAATGTGATGGTGATTTCCCTTCAGGAGAAGTTTAAGAAATCGATTGGATTTATGCTAATCATGCTAAAATGGATTTAAGAATGGCATACATTGAATGTAAAGATGGAAAGCTAAAAGAAATATTTGATTGGGCACCTTGCAGTATTAATTTAGTTTCTCCATATACTAAGAGACCTTATTGTTATTCAACTGAAGCATCAAATTATGCTTAAACATCATTTTTCTATGGTGTTGTTGTAGGCCAAATTACTAATTATTAAGGTTTAAGATCTCTAAAAAATGCTGGCACATTTTAAGGTATACAATTAATTATTTCTTTCCAGGGTTCTCAAATTACTATATGTTTTTTGGATTTTGGGTGGAATTCATGTTAACAGTAGCACTTTCATATGTTCAAGTTTTCAATACTGTATTTGGAACTAGAGATCTATTATTCATTCATTATGGAGTATGTGCTTTGCCATTTGCATTGGTTATGTTAGTATGGGCTGAAGGAAGAAAATATATGGTAAAACTATTAATTAAGCTAATTAGATTCGTGCTTCAAAATCACATTCTAATTATCCAAGTTGGTGGGAAAGATGCGTTGTATTTTGATGTATTATTAATCAAAAATAATTATATTTATAATTCAAAATCAGTTTGATTATCAGAAGAGTAATTTGATCTTGAACTATAATATTATTTTTTGGAATAATTAGTTCTATATCTTCTCAGTTACAAAGTATCAATTATAAAATAAATACATTTGAAATCCAAATTGTAATGACTAAAATAGTAATAATTTCCTACATTAAACTTGTTATCTTTGTAGATGTTAAGTATTTTTTCAGAAATTATGAAATATATTTGAAACATACAAAAGGACTTCAAAAAATTAAGTTATTTAATTATTCTTTATGTAATTTTGATTAAAATGTAAATAAAAGAATTTATTTAATATTAAAAATTATATTTAAACATAAAAGTTGATAATGTTTTCATTATTCTAATCTATCATATAAGTTATTAATTAGTATTTATGATATAATAATAATTTCAGTATTATGATGAATGTTACTATCTATATAAGAAGATATCTTAGTCATAATTAGTATATTTAAACTTTGATCCATAAATTACAATTTTAAATCAAACAGTATTGAATAAAAATAATCATCTTATTCTCAAGATTGTTATCTTAATTACTGTTTTAATACAAATTTAGAAAGCATAATTAACTATATATGAATATTGAATATTTTAAAAAGTGATTTTTAATAATTTTTAATTTTTAAGTTAATTAAATTAAAATTCTAAATTAGATATAAAATAAGTTTAAGAATAGGAATAATATTAAAATTAAGAATATTTATTTATGTTTCAAAAGAATAATAAATCAATAATCGTATTTTACTTTTTCATCCACTTTTGCTCTTTTAGTATTTACTAATCCAATATATTCACACATCTAAATAAATGTGCATGTTGGGTTAATCATCCACCATTCATTTTTAGAGGCTCTCCAATCTCTTGGATATTCATGATGCCAATTATGCCATCCTTCACCTAAAGTAATTAATGAGACAAATATGTTGTCTCTTGGTTCAATTCTTGGATTCCATTTTCTACTTCCATAAAAATGACAGATTGAATTAACACACCTAAATTAATAATTCAGCAATACCATGTTGCATTCAATAAAAAGATATATTTTCCGAAGCCTAAGAACAAAAGACTGAAGAACCATTTGTCACTTATTATCAAACCAGTCAAAGTTGGAATGATAAAAGCCCAAAGGAAAGCCATTTTAAAATAATGTCTCTTTTAAAACATTACAACAGAATCGGCTTTCAAATCACTTAAATCAAGTTTCATTCCTTCTTCAACTAACTCCTTGCTCTTTTTTTTCAATAACCATCCACAATGGGAGAAAAATAATCCAAATTAGGAATTGTGTGGATCTAATGGTGTATCCTTTTAAAATATATTAAATTTATACACTAAATTTATGGTGAAGTCTATGATCTCTACTCCAATGCCATATACTTCCTTAGAAACAATTTGAATTCATAAACATCAAGAAAACTCTAATTGGCCACGATGCTTTATAGGATTTATGTGCCCATAATCTATGAGCTCCACCTGTAATTCCTAATCCTGTAAGACAATGCCAGATTATGAAGGCCTAAATTTAATGAAATTATTTACAAGGTAGTATTTATAGAATAATTCTGATTCCAAGAAGAAGCTCCAAATAATACCAATCACTCCCAATATATGACAGTATAATAGCCATCCTGACTCTATTAGTTTGATCTCATTTTTGCCACAGTACTTGACAATGGGCTCAAATATTTACATTTATATTATATTTTATTAGATTCTTTATTGTCCTCGCTGCTCATAAACCACTGAATGACGTCTAATTAGAAAAATATTTAGAAAATAAATTATTCCAATAATCTTATACAATTATTCTATAATTAAAAAACTTATAATAATATAAAAATTACAATGGTTAATGATAGAATTCAAAAAGACAATTATTTTTTTCAGTTGAATTTGGAATAACTAATCAAAATCTAAATGGACTAACATACATCTTAGCTATTGAAATGATAAAAACCAAAACAAAGTAGAACTAATGTCAATTATTTGTTCTTATCATAATTATCATTCTATATATTAAAATGATTAATTAATTTTCTAAAATTCCTAAATTAACTCAAGAATATTTAAATAAATTTATTATGCTATTTAAAATCCACAGTGCTGCAGACTCAATATATTTATTTATTAGGATAATTGATGATTAACCTAATATTTAAATACAATACTACAGAATCTTATATTATATAAAATCATTATTTAAACTATTAATTTTTTATTTTATGATGTTACAGATGTTATAAATACTTCCTATATATTGCATCTTATATTCAATAAATTAGTTAAAACAAACTATCAATCAAGTTCATGTTATTGTCTCAGATTAAAAATACTTTCTCATTTTATGAAGGTTGCATCAAAATTTAGATTTAAGTATTATGATGTTTTGTTAATGATAATTGTTAATAGGATTTGATACTTAAAGAAAGATTAGCCTCTATTTGTGGGATTAAATTGTTCGGTCATTAATTAAAGTATGCTCTAAATGATAATAAAATTTCATATTCCGTAAATAGTTGAACTTGGGTCTGAAGATTAAAAGATATACACCAGTGCAAATTAAGTCAAGTCATTAAACAATATTGGAATGTAATAATGAAGACAAAATTTAATTTTTTCCTTTTATATAAGAAATTTTCACCCTTCCTAAATACTTATTGCTACTTTACTATTTATTTAATTAAATTAAGTCTAATTAGACAATCTCATAACTGCCTTATTCAGTCAATTCTTAAAATAATTACTTGAAAATTTTAAATATATATTTTAACTATTTTATTTTACAAAAAGGATTAATTATATTTAGAGGAGTATCATATTTGCTGTATTTGAAAAATGTTATGTAGGTACAGTGTATTCATTGGTCTTCCTTTTTCTGGAAATTCCCTTAATCATCTATTACTCGATTGTTTATTATCCATTTCTTAACGAATTATAGTGAATGATTCCTATTGATGGGAATTCTTATTAGAATAAGATTGATTAGTTCTTATGATATAATTATTTTTAGTGATTTATAGAAAGCCTTAGAGAGGAGTTAAAATCAAAGAAACTATTCATAGGTTTCAAGTTGAATAACCTTTTTGATTAAATATTTTTTTGGTATGAAGCTACTTATTCTCATGTCTTAAGTTAGTTTTACTAAATAATTGAGATTATGTTTGGAAGAGTTGATGATTTAAAATTATCATAAGTAAATTTATTTTTGAAATGCTAGCTAATTAGTTTTTGAAGGATATAACTTTAAAATTAAAAATTAATATTAAATTAAAATTATTTTTATAATCTTATTGATATCAAAAGAATATTAATAAGTTTTTCTATGATTTCTTATTTAATACTTCTTTAAAGAATTATTTTATTATAGTTATTTTATAAAATATAATAGATTAAAATCTGATTTATTTTATATTAAAATAATAATATTATTTTTTTGTATTTTTTATTCATATTTTATAGTTCATTATATCAATCCTCTCCTGCCATTTCTAGCAATATGTCTTATATTGTAACACCAGGGTCATGTTCTTTACGAACTCTCATCTATGAATCTAATTGTATTAAGAAATCTTTCAATTTTAACAATTCCGTGTCATTGTCTTGACCATTATATAATGTTATTGGATAAGCATTCTCAGAATTGGCTTGAATTTATTTTTTTAAATTATACCTGAACATTAATCTTCATCATAATCCACAAATATTACATTATGAGGATTACGTGTTGTCATATTAATTTCCTTTCTGATTTTATCGCGAGATAGTACACATGACTATGTGAAAAATAAAATTTACTTTTATCTGTAAAAATTATTCTTTAATTGGATGCAAAACTGATTTATTATTGGTGCAGCAAAATCTTATATTTAAGTTGTATAGATGCAGACATCATAAATTTATGAAACACTCAATAGAAATTGATCTAAATATGGCCGATGTTTAACATAAAAATCTTGTGTAAGTCCTGAAGGAAATCTGGAGAGAAATATTCAAAACATCTTACTTAATATTGATTTTATCCCCTCCTTAAACTGGAGTATGACTTGTACAAACAAGAGTCCCTTCTAATCCTATCAATAATCTCAATTTCTCTGTCAAAAATGAATTTGTTCGAGGAATTTACTGAAAACGTCCTAGTTCAAATCTCGTTTTGGGTCTTATTCTTTTATGTATAAGTGTAATAGTCTTATCAATAAATTAGCATAGCCATGCTAAAATATATCTGAACATAATTTAATTAATAATATCACAAAAAGACATCATAGAATAATAACAATCCTAGACTAATTTTATGTATTAAAAAATATTTTATTTAAGTATTCATTGAAAAACATAGAAGTATTAAATCACATTGTTAATTACAAAAGTCATTTGATTTCTTTCTTGCTCATCTAAATTAATAATCTCCAAATTTTGCAGGTTCTTGTAATATATTAATGTATACTGGATAGTCTGAATTTGATAAAGAAATAACACAAACTAACTTATCTAGATATGTAATTCTTGTCGTTACAAAGAACGAGTGTAAAAAACCTAACTACTCATATTAAATTAATCAAATGTGTTATATATTTTTGATATTATAATCCTTATTCATATTTATGTAATTTAAAACATGTCTAAAAACTATAAACTTATAGAAATTTTCAAGTGAACCTTTTCCACAAAGAATCTAATTATAAAATATATTTTTTTACTTTTTTATAAATTTAACTAAAAAGTAATATATTTCTTAAGGTATTTCTATTTGAATTTATAACAATCATACTAAAGTATTATTAGTAACCTAACCTTTGAACAAAAGAATAATTGAGCACCTGTATAGATTGTATAATTCAATAGCAGTAGAATAATTACTAAAACATAATACCTTCATTCTAATTAACAAATCTTACTTGCACCTTCTGTTCATATAAAAAATAACTTTCTATTAATTTATTTTTCAAAGTTTTGATAATTAACTTATTCTAAATTCAAATTGCAATTTTTCCTTTAATATTAATAATTGATAATTTGTTGATATTAGAAATTCTATTAATACATTATCAAGATGATGTGCCTTTTGCATAAATGTCTACAATTAATGCTTAGAAGAATTGTTGTTCTATTCTAATGACATTATATAACTAATTAATTTCTTTATTTAGCACCTAATAAAATCTAAAGCATTTTAATTTATAATAATAATTTATGAATTAAAACAAATTGAGGATGAGTAAGTCTTTAATAAGGTAACGATAATCTCCAATTCCTCCTTTTGAACCAAAACTTTTTATTGGTTAGCCTTTAAGTTAATCTCCCCCTTAATAAAAATTACCTCAAATGACTTTTTAATAAAGATTGAGGCTGTATTATAAATCTCAAAATTATTTAACTCCAAAACCATGGAACCCTTCTTTTGATGAATATGGAACAATTTTAAGATTGATTTCAATTCATGAAGTTATTAAACCAAAAAAGAAGGAACAATAAAGTAGAATCCCAAATAATGTTTATTGTAAAACTAACATTCATAAAAGATTTGTCACTGATATGCCAAAAATTTAAACTAATATTGTTTCTGCTAAAAAGATTAGGTTAAATTTTAAATCATCTATTAATGTTTTGAATAAAAGTAATTCTTTTGGGCCTTGGGATTCTCCTTTATGATTTGTAAATAATGTATTTTAGAATTTTTATTAAAATGTGGACAACATATATTCATATATTCAATTAATTCTCAAAAAGACATTAGTGTACTTTGCCCTTTCTCTATATTTGAAGGACTACTTGATAATTTAGATTATCTTCTTCTCAAAACAAGTTAATTGGAATCGGGCCCTTTTAAGACAGGAACTTTTGAGAAAGATGCTCTTTCAGTTGGGATAATGTAAAAAGCCTATCCACTTCTGTCAATATATTTTTTCTTTAAAATAGATTCCATATTGGAATTATGAGACTTGAATTTAAGAGTCTTGGGTTTGATAAGAATCACACATTGATCATCATCTTCTGTTAAGCTTTAAGAACAACCCATAGAGATTTCTATTTATTTTTATTAAAAATATTAAAGTAATGATGCTATATAAGTTATAAGTTAAATGACAAATTGAATAAAGGATTTAAATTAATAATTTGAATTAAAGGATTATCCATAATGATTATATTCAGTAATTTAATTGACATGTTCACAAAACTGTTAAATTAATTCTATATTTTTTAATCATTCTCTTAGACTAAAACCAGTAATTATTAAATAATTGATGAGAATTTTAGATAAATAGAAGTTTGAATGAATAAAATAATATTAGATTGGCTTTTTCACAAAAGATCATAAAATGAATATATATTTTTTATTTAAGTTTTTTTGTTAATTATTTGTTCAAAAATAATTATGATATATAATATAATATGTCGCACATAAACAATAAATACTATTATATATATATATGTAGTTTTTGGAATAGATTTTTTATTAAGGAAAAAAACATTAAAATTATGAAAAGAATCTTGAATTCATTTTACAAATTAAAATATTTTTATATATTTTGAAGTTCCAGAAAATTGAATTACTCAAATTTTAGTATTATATTAAGTAATATAATAAAATCTAATTTTGTAATCATTAATTAATTAAATATATTGTTTTTCAATACA
Organism: Paramecium biaurelia; assembly: GCA_000733385.1. Classification (NCBI taxonomy): domain Eukaryota; phylum Ciliophora; class Oligohymenophorea; order Peniculida; family Parameciidae; genus Paramecium; species Paramecium biaurelia. The sequence continues at coordinate 74,109 of JPFL01000104.1, forward strand.
CATTTGTATTACTAAAATTTGTACTTTGGTTTTATTTCCAGATTCCTTGTTTTGTCTTTATCTATTATCGATATTGTTCGATTTTATCAACACTTTGTTACAATTGATCTAAAAGTTGATTATTTTTATCTTCAAAGGCTCTATCAATAAGTAGATAATCGGAAAGAATTCTATTTATTTTGTCAACTTATAAATAAAGATTATATTAGAAAGCAGTGTCTTATAAAGGATCTTAATTGACATTTCTGCCTCCTCTTTTACTTTAATTTACAATCATTTCTTCTATAGTTCCTTTTGTTTAAAGTAGAGTTTTCAGCTTAGCAATTGATTTTTCATTATCTACATTTTTGTCAACAAGATTAAGACATGAATTGAGTTCATTCCAAATGGCAAGAAAATTTTACTTTTGTGATTGAACTTACACATTAGGTTTAGATAGAGAAACCTATTTTTTCGGTGGTTATTTGCCAGAACAGGCTCCCATCTTTTAATATTAAAATATATTAATATTAATTTATGATTGAAGACAGGGAATTTTAAAAAAAAGTACAAGTCGCAGTAGAATCTGTATATATTTATTTAAATTTTAGTATTTAGGAAAAAGAGATAAACAATCACAAATGGTTGAATAGATTTAGAATGTATTAGTAAGGGAATAATTGATTGATTAAGTTCAAAAATTACTTGTGGAATTGATTACGAAATTGACAGAGCGTTTTATATCTAATGTAAAGACAAATAATATAGTTAAAATAGATGAAAAAGCAAGTGGAGAATGAGATTTTGAAATTGAGATAAACAATAAGATCAACACATTAGAGAACATATTCTACTGTGGGTAAAGAAAAAGTGGAAGATTAAGTGCAAAGGACTTTGAATAAGCATGATGTTTAAATAAATATGTTATTGGAGCATTAGTAATATTATTTTTGTTCAAAGATTTTAGGTCTTAATTAAAATAATTGAGATTAGAAGCACCAAACATTGAGAGTATTTTATTTAATATAAATTAAAGTAAGAGTTGGAAATAAGTAGTAAAAAGGATTAGGAAATACATAAATTAGAAATAGAAGAGTAACTAAAATCATTCTAAAGAAATTATAATTGTATATATTCTAATGATTTGAATTAGAAAAATAATAAACAATAATGCAAATTTTAAATGATTTAGTTGTAAAGATAGAGAAAATAGAAGTGTAATAATAATAATAGCGATAATTACGTATTGGATCAGATAAGAAATAAAAGTGAGAATTATTTGATTAACAATTTTAGTATTATATTATATTAATTAATTTAATATTTCTAACTTATGAATTATACAATTTAATCCTAAATATGATTAATAATATTTTATATTTTCATCTAAATAATCATCAAATCAAATGGTTCTTTACAAAAAATGAGGTATTAAATGTAATATTATAATGTCAAAAGCAATTAATTATAATAAACATATAAATTAATTAAAATTAGAGATTAATTTTGTTAAATTCTAGATTATTACCTAAATTAAGTTATTGTAACAGTAATTTTACCAACAATCAATATATAATGGGTAATTCATTAATTTAATAATTATTATTAATGATAATCATCTTACAATTTCAGTTGATATAGACATTTTATTATAGGTTTAATTATTTCTCTCAAATATGAGTAGGTATTTTTGCTATCAATTTGTATTTGTTTGTTTTTTTAGTAAGTTTATTTCATTCATCTTCATTAAGTTATTAACTTTAGATAGAATGAGAATAATTATATAATTTATATAAAATATAGAAATCAAATATTTAGGAGCATATATTTAATTTTAATTGTAAATTATAGAACCTTCTAAATTAGAAATTTTAATAATTTTGTTCTAAAATGAGTTCAAATAGACTTCGAGCAATGAGAGAGAACTTTCATTCAGAATTAAGAAAGAGAACTTTAGAATAGACATTTAAATTGAAGAGATTACTAACTAACCCAGTTAATCATTATCCAATTGAATAATTAATTGATATAGTGGATAAGTTGATGAGATTTGATGAATTGAATGATGAAGAATATTAAATAATGGTATCAATTTTAGATGATGTTTAATCAACTGCTATAAATGATCCATGTTAATTTTGTGAATGGGCAGAACATTTAAGAATCATTAAAACTTTAGTTGATTCTATGTGTTTAGGTTCAAATCCCAAGTATTCTGTCATTGCTACAAAAGCAGCAAATTGTTTTAGATAAATAGTAAAGTAGAAAAAGTCAAGGTTTTATGTAAATGAACATTTCGATTAAGTTTGTGAGATTTACAAATCTTGGATAGATTCTGATTAAAGTTTATTGAAAGAGAATGTATAAATTAATGTAAATTTTGTTAATAGGGATTAAGAGGTTTAAATTAATTAGTAGAATTGCATTCACCAAAATATTCGAAATATGACATAATTGAGAGTGTTTTAAAATCTCTATAAGTGAATAGAAATAATGATAAGGCACTTAGAATATTGGCAAGTATTACAAAGAGTATTGATGATGATAATTAAGTAATTGCAATTTTAAGAATTGCTGCCAAATTGATTGAGAGTGTTGATAATAATTGTAAATTGATATTTTTAAATAAATTTAGTAAAGGAGAAGGGTTTAATGATTCTTGAGAATGCAAGTAGAAATATATAGAATATTTAATTCATTTTAACTATGAGGATTATGTAATCTATAATGACCTTAATATTTAATAAAGACAAGTACATCTCAAAATTGTCTCTATCTATTTTAGTGAATTTGTCATTCACATCAGAATTAGATGAGTGTGGAAAAATGTTGGATTTAGGAATAATGGATGCATTATATAAGTTACTTAAGAATACTTAATATACATATTATAGGATTTATGGAAGTATGATATTTAATAATTTGATGGCTTCTTGTAGTTTGAATTTAGATTAGATAATTTCAAATAAAAAAATATTAGATGCAGTTTTTGATCTTTTAGAAAATGATGTTGTAGATGTCAGAAGAGAACTCTATTAAGCATTTAAAAACTTTTTAGTTGTTTGTACAAAGAATTAATTATTAATAATGATTGATTCTGGTTTATTAGATTATGAAATTTCAGGATTGGATGACATTGATAATAAGATAGTTATTTTATCTATAGAAAGTAAGTAATTTATATATTTATTAAATTAGCGTTGGCATTAATATTGAAATAATTTTAATCAAGTGAATATGAATTCTAAGTGTTTTAGTATTTAAATACAAAGAATGTAAATTAGAAACTTGAGGAATTGAACAAGAAATCTAATGTAGAAAAGATATGCAACTTAGTCTAACAGTTTCTTAAGGAGTTTTATGATTATTGATTAAATTAAAATCTTTAATTAGTTTAATGAATAGGAATGTTTTATTTAAGTTTTTTGATCCTGTTACTTTAGCAGGAGATTAAATCCGAGGAGAATGCTTCATCAGAATAACAGAAGATATACCAAAGGCTTAAATAGTTTTAACTTTTTAAACTAAAATGTATTCAAAGATAATTGAAAAAAAGTAGGTAATTATATACTTTTGTAAACCTTAAGATTCCTTATGATTAAAGTAATCCTTAAATGATTCCAGAGAAATTAGTTGAGAAAGCTTAAAGAATTTAAGTGACTCTGGATTCTCCATATAGATAGCCAAATCAAACTCAAAAGAAATATGAACTTAATGGTGATGTAATGTATAGAGTGATTAGACATTATGGAACACATGAATCTTTTGTTTATAATTAAGATTTATATACTGGATAAGTGAAACCAGGAGATTATAAATTTTTATTTAGCATTCCTACTTAATATAATATGTCTTCAAGTTTTTAGTACAAAAGTGAAGATGGTATATTATTCAACTTTAAAATAGGTATGAAATAAGCTAAATGTGGTTATAAAATGACATTAAGAGTTGATTTACCAGATGAAGCAAGAACTATGATGATGGAAAGTGCTGATGTATTTATTAATGGTAGAGTAACTTCAGAATGTGAATAATTTAGGTAATGTGAAGGCAATATAGTTTAATATTTATGTTTAAATAGAGGAACTGTAGAACTTTCTTTGAAATTAAATAAAAATAATTTCATTCCTGGTGAGTAAATACAAGTAGAATACACATTGGATAATACTCGTTCTTAAAGATCAATTAGTAGAGTTGAAGCTAGATTAATAAATAAAATTACATTTATTGATGATGATGAAATAGAAAGGATTGTTGAAAATATTAAAGTATTTCAATAGAATTTAGGTGGAGTCAATTCTGGTTAAAAATTGGAAAGACAAATTGCTTAATTAGAAATACCCAAAAATCTTAGAGCTACTATAAAAACTAATTTTATCAGAAATTAATACTTTTTATAAATGGAAGCTATTGCTGTATTGAAATGATCTTAATCAACAATAGGATGCTTTCTTAACTTGGTTGTCAGTTCCAGTAGTTTGTCAAATCCCAATAAATATTTAGGAATCTTAATTACCTTAGAAAATCAATTTGGAAGGATGGAATTTCTTACCAATCATGAATGTGTCAGTCAATGCATTTTCCAATCTATCTGTTCAATAGTCATTTTTACCAACATGATTATTTATTATTAATTCATATACTCACATGGATAAAATAAAATCTCTTAATATTGATTTGGCATAATACTAGACAGATTACCTTAGACCAATTCCAAATATTATGATATTCGATCCATTATGGAATGACAATATTCTTCTAATGAATGTCTAATGGAATTATACTCTTGAAATTAATTAAGATAAATTAAGTCAAGTCAAAGAGATCATCCAAAAAACTTGTACAACTGAAATTAGTGATGAAGAATAGAGAGTATATTATATTCTGATATTAATTTAGTTATTATTTGATTATCTTTCCAATGAAAAGGATTTACTTAAAAATTGCGGATTCACTTGTCAAAGATTACCTATCATTATTGAAAAGAATAAAGAGATTGCACATTTTTTATTGATTTAAATATGCAACTTAGATGGATTTGAAGAGTATTAACTAATTAAATATTTTAGATTTTTAGAAGTCTTCATCTAAATTGATGTCACTTAGAATACCCTTGAATTATTTGCTCAATTATTTGGTGAACTCAAATTACCATAAGAATATATCACACAGTATATTAATTATTGCATAGACTTTTGTAATAACATTAAAGTAATTCAAAATTTGTGAAATATAGGAAAAATAATAACAAAATAAATTGGTTAGATTTGTTTCCGTCTTTATCTAGTAGATGCTCAAGTAAAAAGCATTTCTTACCAAAGACATTCTGACTGATGTAAGAATATATAACATTTAGTTATAAGCATTTTGTATTGAATTCTCCAAAGTTGGTGAAGTATCAAAACTTTTCAAACTAGTCAAAGGTCAAGAGCCTACCACATAATGAATTCAAATCATTTCATATTGCTTTTGTAATTAGTCAAATTTCCAATAACTCTCTATTATTATTATCAACTCTATTATCATTAATAATATACAACTAAAATTAAAAATTAAAATAAATGCTAATAACCTCCAGTCATGCATCAGATCTTATGATAAATAGCTACCAAAGAGAGTCAAACCCTTAGGTAGTAAATAATTAACCTTAAAAAATACCAATAAAGTAAAGGGGATACTCATATATATTCCTAAATTTCAAATGACTTTCAATTAGAAATATGACATAAATGTTATAGTTTGAGTTTTCTTAAGAATTTTCTTATTATCACATGACGTTTTAAGATGAAATAACATGAATCTAGATAATATTGCAATCAGAATTTTGAAAATACTACTTTGAGTAATTCAAACTTTGAGAAACATTTAATATCTAATTCTTAGGAGAAGTTTCACTTTTTCACTTTTTCTAATTTTAAAATATATATATGTATTTCTAAATTGAAGGAAAAAGATAAACTTGAATATGTACTTACATCATCAATTAATAAGTTTATGATAATAACACATTCATGATATTAATTATTTTAATAATTTATTTAAGCTTAACTTTTTTTGTAAATTTATACTGCATATGAAAACAGAACAAGACAACACAAAAATTTTAAATAAAAACCAAGAGAATGATTAAAGTATTGAAGAACCACGAACTGTCTTAATTAATTAACCTCTAAATATAGTTTAGACTTAAAACCTTTTTGTCTTTGAATTTAAGTCTGATTCCATGAGCTAACTTAACCTTTTAAGATTCAAACATTCCTTGGCCAAAAAGATCATCAAAAAATTTAAATAATGAAAAACCCCATTGATTTTTTCCAATATTTATTAATTACCTATACAAATATATTTCACAATTATGTTATTAAAACTTCTTTCTCATCTTTACTCCTCTTCAAAATTCCTTTAATTACCTTAATAAGGTCATTTATACACATATATTAATTTCTCATTTATATATTTTGATCAGTAATAATAGATTTTAACACTATTAAGTGATATTCTTTATTGGCGACATAGATTCTTTATATAAAACAGTCTAATGATCATCAAAATTAAAAGACATTCATAATCTCTTCAATTTTTCAAGAAAGACTGCAATATTTATAAATACTTTAGTTTATTTATTTATAGAATAATGATTATTCGAATATTCCTTGGTTACTCCTTCATTATTTTTTAGAATTATTAACAAATCAAGGTTTCAATATAGATGTATTTTGTTATTTTCTTTCAAAGTAATTATTGATTCTATCTGAAAAAAAAGCTTTAAGTAGTTTCAAATTTCTTGGAAATGAATTTTAAATGAATGTGTAGGTATGTTTTAGTGATTTGAAATTTATTTAAACTTGTTTGTTATCTAATTCTAGTAATAGAGATAAATATAATCAAATGTTAATGATAAATCTCAAAGATTTTCAACAAATATTCTTAAAAATATACAAATATATTGAAAATTAAAAAATTATGTAGATTCTAAAAATGAATTTAAGATGAAATTTTGTTATTGCAGAACTGAAAGTAGTGATAATTAAATGAATAAATTATATCAACGAAAAGGCGCTAAATTTTGTTTCTTAAATTTCATATTTAAATATTAATTATATTAGAATATTTTTAGAAATTTTATTTATCATTAAAATAATACCTAAATGATACTATAATTAGATTTTTTTGGAAAAATTTATAATTAATTCCTTTCATCCATTAAATTAAGAAGTTTTTTTTATCTCTATTCAATTTAAATTGTTTTATCATCTATTTAATTATTATAGATTCATTAATTTAAGTAAAAAAATATATCAATTTAAAAGAATATAAGAATAATATATTAATATGGATAATGAATGTCATTTTTAATGTTGGAATACTTATAACATCAAATTTGAATGATATGGCAATTAAAAGAGCAAAATGTACAAAAATAAATAAATAAACAAATAATTATTATTATTAATATAAAATTATAATGAATACAAGTTTAATTGCCAGATTTAAGAATAGTGCAATGGTTTATTATGCATAGAGAGGATGGTATTGGACAAATAGAGTAGGAAAGTTGAATATTTTGACTGTTGCAGCCATTTGGTATATTTTTGCAGAAAGGTATTGATTAAAAGATGGAATTTTAGTTCAATCTCAGGAAAATAGAGAACAACTTTATACAGACATAATTGGATATAGAATCCAAAGCCTTCCCGTGTGATCTTTGAGGAGAGATATTGAGATATATCTATATCTATATTGGAAATAAAATATAATTATTTTGAATAGGATTTTAATTTTTCATAATAATATTGTTGTGTTGCTTATGTAATAAGGTTGTCTACTGAATTTGTTTATAGAATCTAAGATAATATAAAAAATAATACATCTGCTAATAGGTTGAAATATAACTAACAAATTCCATTATTGAAATAATAACCATATTACAACCACTGGTTCTAACAGAGTAATAGTTCGCTTACGTTAAATCACACGACCTCCAATTTAGAATACATATGGTTGAAAACTTCTTTATGATGTATGCCAGATATACCTAGTTTGTACAAACTATTGAACCATTACATGTTATAAAATTAGAAAACATTTAAGAGACACTTGATCTCAACACACTAATAATAATAGTATATTTTGTATTAGTAGATTTATAATGATAGTCTATATCACAAGTGACTATAGTAAGTATCAAAGTATTATCCACAAATAATATTTATTTAAGCCTCATCGTTGTGTAAACAAGATTAACAGCCTGTTTAACATGAAACACAGTTTTTATAAGACTTCAATAATAAATGTTGAAATCCTATTGCTACATTTTACTTCCATGATTATTTTATGTATCAAATATAAGTACAGATTTACATGCAGTATACATGATAATTAGCAATTTTAATTTGATAATGTTTGGATCTAATTATATATATTACATTTAATTATTTCCTTTTAAAGATAATAACTATTTACAGTAATACAAGTGTCTCTCAAAATAATCCTTATTAAGTATAATGAAACCCATAATATTTTATATACATTCTTCTATCTTATAAACTTTATTTGTTAATTTCCAAATTCATTTTCTATTCTTTCTCTGCTATCTACAAGTTCTTTCAGTAATTCCCTAACTAATTATTTTTACTCTATCCATAATCTTTATAAAATTTCTATATATAATTAATCTTGCAAGGTTATTATCTTCTTTAATTAACTAATCTCCAACTACACTTTCAACTGAATTATAATAATTAATTATAATACAAATGGCTTTTTTGTTTGAGGAGGATAGAGGATTGACATAAATAAAAGATCCTTACCCACATCTAGGTCCTGGAGTGTATCAGATTCCTGAGCATCAGACAAAAACTGCTTATGCTCCTTTTCTCTCTACTGGAAAGAGATAAGTGGAGATGACAAATAAATAAAAAACATAATTCCCAGGTCCAGGGTAATATGAGGTTTAATAAAAAATTGGTGATTCTGGAGTTCAAGCATATATGAATAAAAGCACTATAATAGTCAAAGTTTAAGGTAATGGAAGTAGTTCTTTCAAAAGTGGAATAGAGAGATTTTAAGAGGATAAAAAAGTCAAGGAGGTATTTTATAACAATAAATTAAGATTCCTGGCCCAGGACATTATGATACTTTTAAAAATGACTCTCAAAATAAATAAGCATCATCATTTCAAAATTAAAAATTAGACGATATTAGAAATTAAAATCTCAGAAGACGAATTAATTCAATACCTGAACCAAAACAATAAATTGGAATGATTTATGAAGACATTGAAACTTTGGCTTAACATCAAAAAGTACTTTAAGAGTAAAAGAAAATAAAAGTTGTAGGACCAACCACTTATGAAATTCAATAGACAAAATAAGCAAAAGGTATATCTTGGGATAAATGTACAAAGCCTAGATTTCAATAAGAATAATCAACAGATCTTGGACCAGGTAAGTATTCTATTGTTGATGAAAAAAAGAAGAAAAACAAATCTCCAGCTTTTTTATCTGAAACTGTTAGATCTTACTATGACAAATTGATTTACAAAACCAATAGAGAAATTAATGCTGGTTTAAGAAAATAAATCAATTACAAAGATTAATACTCTCCAGGACCTGGTTAATATAATGATTGTAGAGTATCAATCAAAGTTCAAAAAAAAGCCAAAGAATTTCAGTTTTTTGGGTCATCCTTAGAAAGATTTAGACATATTCAAGAATCATCTGTTGGTCCAGGAGATTACAGAATTGGGGACTCCTCATTTGATTAATTAGTAAAGAAGAAAAATTATACCAATGCTACATTTTTGAGTTCTACTGGTAAAGGTGATCTAGTAACCTCTGATGAATAAATGCCTGGTCCAGGAGCATATTATGTTTAAAATGATCTATATACAGATTTAATTCGTAAATAAGACAGAGGGATAAGTGGATATTTAGGTGGTAAAGAGAAAAGATTTTATGATAAACCTCCTCTTTGTAAAGCAGGACCAGGAAGTTATGATGTAACTAAAGGAGAGAAAAAGAGAGCTGTGAGTTCTTGTTTTAAATCTTCATCAAAAAGAGATGATACGAAAAATAGTTGTGGTCCTGAAATTGGATAATATAAATTGGATTAACAAACTATTGGATATAAAATGTAAAAATAGTTAAAGTTTTTAAAAAATCTATAGAAAATAGATGTGTAAAAACCTGGGTTCGATTGTGCTGAACCAAGATTTAAAGAGAATTAAGAAATCATATAAAACTAATCTTTTACTGAATCAAATTAATATCCTGCTGTATCACTCAAATAAGTAACTGCTCCATTTAAATCATAATAACCTCGTCTTGCATACATTAGAAGATAATTCACACCTGGAGTTGGTAAATATTAGGTAGACTCAAATAATTGGAAAATCAATAGTTTTAATACTCATTATAATAAATTACTATCAGACTCATGATTGTTTATATAAAGATTTTCAATTTAATTAATCAAATTTGATATAATAATTTAATCCTTTTTAAGACCTATTTGAAATATTCAAAATTAATATGAATAGAATATTATAAATTAGTATTTAAATCTATATTAATTTAGCTATCCTCTCTAATAGATAATTATTGATTAATTCAATTATTATATATTTAGGATTAGATTTAATAGTATTTTTCTTCTGTAATTCATATATTTATGATTGATTAAACTTATTTTTTATTTTATCTAGAATACCATTAGAGAGTCATTAGATTTAATAAATACATGAAGAATAGAAATACCCTACATTTTAATAAAATATTATTTCATATAATTAACAAATGTACTTATGTTTATTAGATATTTTATAGACACCATGTGTTCATATCATTGATATTATTTATGAAGTGGTTTCATATATATTTGATATAAATATATATAAAAGGTTTACACTGAAAAATTATTCAATTCAAATGAATAAAATAAATAATATAATATTAAATGTCAGAGAAATTGCCTTAGATTCATAAAGTGAATAAGAGTGACATTCAAAGTCCATTTCGTTATCCATCAGATGAAGAAGTGTTTTTGTTTAGAGAATAGGATCGTAAAAAGCAAGAAGCTGAAAATAATGGAGATATGCATATTTGGGACAAGAAAACTGCTACAAATAGAACTTAGTTAAAACATTTCAAAGTATAATTGTTAGATTAATTTTAGTCATATGAAACTTAAATTGATGACAAATTTAAATCGAAAACTGCTTATAATGATAAGGATAAGAAAGTAATAAATGAGGCATTACAAATTATTTAAGAAAGAAAGAAATAAAGAGCTAAGGGAGTATCAAAGGAACCAATTGTGACACTGTTGGAATAGAAGAAGGAAATGTTTTTAGTATCAAAGGCTCATGGAATAATTGAAGAAGAGATAGATAAATTAAAGTTAATGTCAAAAGAGAAGAAGGAGGCATTGGAATAGAGTTTGAAAATGTTGGAAACTGATAATGAGAATTTCTAAAAATATTTGGATACAAATAAATAATAAAAATTAGATGCAGAATAGAAAGCAGATTAAGAAGTAAAAGAGAAGAAAGCAAAAGAATCAGAGATAAAGTCTATAAATATAAAGATAACAAGTTTAAGAGCAGAGAAAACAA
>JPFL01000104.1:85721-105444 GCA_000733385.1 Paramecium biaurelia
AAGAGCAGAGAAAACAAGGAATGAGGAAGCTGTTAATAATTATATGGATCATAAGAAATTTTTAGATAAATTAGCTCCTAAAGAGTGGCATGATGCAAAAGAGAAGAAACGTTAATAATTAGTAAATAGATTGAAGGAAGAATTAATTAAAAGTAAAGGATTAAGTGAAAAACAATTTTAATAAATGGTAGATACAAAAAAGCTGTAATAAAATGCAATTTTATATTTATTAGTGAGGAATTAGAAGAATTTGAAGATGAATATGAAATGTATTTTAAATAACCATCATAGTTGGTAGAGATATTTAATGATTTGGAAGAAAGGAATTTATTTTTAATTTAAACTACTTAAGATGCAGAACAAAATTTGGAAGAATTGAAAACTAAATTTAATAAAATAAAAAAGTCACTTGATGATAAAGTGTTTACATTACAATAAAATAAAGAGTAATTGAAAAAGAACTATGAAGTAAATGCTATAATTTTATATATTATTTAGAATGTATGTTAATAAATTAAGACATTATAATTGAAAGGGACAGAAAAGAATGCTAAGAAAGATCATAAAGAACTAAGAAAATAAATAATTGAAGTTTGTGAAAACTTTCCTAATGAAATTTAAGGAGTTCATGATTTATAAAGCAAAGAGACATTAGATATCTTGGTTTAGATTGAATTACATTTGGAGAGATAATTGAAATAGATTAGATCATTTAGACCAGATAGAGTTGAAAACTTTGTAAGAAACATGAATTATAAATTTAGAGATAAGAATGTGAAAGAGATTGGAAGGTTAAATAAAGAGATTCAAATAACTTAAAATTAAAGTAAGAAGAGGAAAGAAGAATCAAAGCCAATTAAGAAAAGATTATGTAACCCAGTAAGAAAAAAACTGGAAGATAGCCAATGTTTCGATCTAAACCATTTGATAGAGTTATAGTCTAATAAGAAGAGAGTGTTAATAATGAGGAATTGGAAGATTAAAAATACTTCATGGAATGATGATTCCAATATTCAAACATTTGATTATCTATAAAATTTAGTCTCTAAGACTTTCACTCCACACATCTTGCATATACCTTCTTTGTAAGCACATTCTTAACAAAATTTCTCATTTTTTTATACTTACCTTTTTTTACATTTCTAACATTTATTCTATCCCATAGGATCGAATTTGTTTTTATTAAATGAAGGTAGTATCATTCCAGGCTTTTTATTTTTATTATCTTTATCCCATACATCTGGTGTTGCCAATTTGGTTAGTTTCTCTTAACATTTATCACATACCATTCTTTTAATTAATTTTAATATTTACTATTTTATAGATACTTATTATATATATATATATGATTAATTAACAATATTATTATCTAATTATTCTGTTTAGTTACTTAAATTAAAATTTTCAGTTGTTTTTAATTATTTACTCTTTATGATTATTAATTAATTGATGCAATAGCTAATAATTTATATAAATAATGATCCAAAAATGTAAGCAAGGTCTTAGATAAATAGATATCTTTGGATAAACTATTAACCTTAGTTTTAGATAAGAAGAGTAATATAAAACAAGCATAGGAGGATTTCTATCTATTTGTATGATAGCTACTATTATCAGCTTTTTTTATTCCAACATCATAAACTTTTTTGCAAAGTTAAATGTAACATCTACATCAGAATTCACATTTGCTAATGATCCAGATAATTTGATATTGGATAAAAACCACTTTATGTTTGCTGTTTAGATTGAATAAGATAATTTCACAACTAATCCTTTTTTCAATATCACAGTTGAGTAACGTCGTTATCATCGATATCCAAATGGTACACAATATCGATACCCAAATATATATATTGATTTAGTACCCTGTACAGTGGAACATTTTTAACATCTCTTTGAATTGTATAATGTCAATTTTACAGAGTAATTTGAGGAGTAAAATCTAAAAAATTTCCTTTGTCCTAATCTAAACTTTATTCATAGTCAGAATATGACTGTTGGTGGAGTGTGGGCAAGCACTGATTATTATTTCTTAAAATTCTCTGTTACTAAGTGCATAAATTCATAAAATAATAATTTCACATGGAAACCTATATGCAAAACTGTAGATGAAATAAACAGTACTTTAAATTCTTAAGGAAGTTTTCGATTTCAGGTTTTTACAACAAACTTTGTAATTTATATTGATTAATATTTTACTTTTAGTTAATTAATCCAAATAGACCAAAAGATTTTGTATAACCATTTTTAGCTACTGATTAATTTTACACATTTGTACCTGATAAAATGTTTGTTTAATCAGATATATTTTTTAGAACAAAAAAAGTAACTACTGATTAAGGAATTCTTATGTATCCAGATAAATTAAATGAGACCTTTGCTTTTAGAGATTATGGAGATTAAAGAGAATAATTTGAAATATCCAGAATAACTCCAAATTATTATGGAGCATTTTATTTTCAAAGAAGTCCATATTCATATCAAATCAATAGGAAGTTCTTACGTTTGGATGAATTATTAAGTTATTTAGGAGGATTCACATAATTTATGATTGTTGTTGTTGGAATTCTAGTAAAATTTTACAATAGACAACATTTGATTGTTTCCATCGCTAACGATCTTTATGAATTTGATATGAGTTTAAATAGAGCAAATACTTAAATGAATTTTAATACTCTTTTAGAAAAGAAAGAGAGGAGAGAAATCCAAAAACAAAAGACAAAGAACAATCATTAAGCATTGCCTAAGATTTAAATAATGGATGCTTTTTCAAAAAAACCTGGTATGTTACAAAGTACTACTCCAGCAAAGGATGATTCAGAGAGATTTGAAAAAAAGTATTCAATAGAATTTGCACAATCAGCAATTTAAAGAGAATAAACAAGATTAAGTATGCTTAAACTGAAGGCATTTGAGTATTTTGATGACTTTAAAGAATTTATAAAAAAAAAGTATGTAATCGGTTTAGGATTTCGAGTTATTCTGTGCTCAATTTTTCCTTTAGAATCTATTAGAAATAATGATTGTGTGGTACTTCAAAGAGCCATGTACTATTTATAGAGTATCTTAGTGATTAAGTGAATAAGGAGTTAGATATTGAATATATCATCAAACAACTTCATGAGCTTGCAAAACTTAAGAAGATTTTATTTACTGAAGAATAAGTCACATTATTTAATTTCAGTAGAAAACCTAAAATTGCATTAGTATAAGAAGGAAAGAAACGAAAATCTGCAAAGTAAAATAAATAATAGATCGTATTTTAGATATATAGTTAATGATTTTGTATCAACAGAAGAATAAGGATTACTTAGATAATTTAATGATTTAGTGACTTCTTATTATAAAATAATGGGTTAGGACTTTGAGGATTAAACTTAAGAATAAATAAGATTTAATTAAAGACTTATAATACTATTAGGTAGTGAATTAATGAATGTTTTGGAGAAGGAAATATGTCAATAATAACATTTGGATTCAGAAAATAATGAAAATAAAGATGAAGAAAACCTTATAAGTGATAAAGAAATATAAATTGAGAAGAAAGATTGAATTATATGTAATTTATTTAATAAAGTATTTAATTTAAAAGAGATAACAATAATAATTGTACATTAATACAAATTTCAATTTTTATTTAATTTTTTAAGAATTAATTATGTTTGAAGAAATATTGCTAAGTGGTATTGCAATCAAAGAAATTGCATCTTAATCTAATATTACTTTCATGGGAAACTAAGTGGAAGAGCATTTCAAATGCACAGACTAATCAATTACTTAATAAATAGAAGACATAATTTATGTTGTGTATGTTTAATTGTGTATTTAACGATAGAAAAGTTACAAATGGTTAGACTGTATCGATTCATAAATATGATATGAAGGATTTATTTTATAAGTAAATATCATAGACAAGTGAGTACCTTAATTTTTCTCATTTAATTACTTAGAATGGTTGTGTAATAATGAAGGATAATGATACTCCCTTTTTATTGGTGGTAACACAAACAGGATAAATATTTTATAAGAATTTAATTTCAAATGCTTCTAGCATAATTAAGAATTTAATGGTGGATAATCAAAGATTTGTGTGTCTGGCGAAATCACTCATATATAATAATTAACTCAAATTTTATGTGTTGAATGAAACTGATTAATTAAATTCCATAACAATTGATGTACGTAGAGGTGAAATTATGAAAAGTAAATATCAACTAAGTTTTGGTACCAAATTTTTAAGTAAATTTTTTGGAAGTCAAACTAATGATTGGAAAACTGCTTTTTTAATTAATGACAAGCAAATAATATATTACTCCTTTTAAACATAGTTTCATTTACTTGAGATTAAAGGAACTGATATCGCAACTAGACAATTATAAGTTGAAGATAATATCAAAGTTAAATAAATTGAAGTGTTTTAACATAAACCAAATGGATAAATTACATTATGTTATCTACATTAAAATCAAATGAAAATCTATTCACTAATAGGAAATTAATTAAGAATAAATTGTATTATTTAATAATTAGATTTCCTATAAAACATTAATTTTAATATTAGTAGTATTTACAATACTATAATTTTAATTTAAGGATGTGAAATCTATTAATTAGTAATTGAAAACAATACTTTTGAATTAGTTAATTAAAATAAAAATCCTGTCTTAGGTTTTATTAACTAAGATGATTAATTGTTGTTATTTTATAAAAATCATATTTCATTTATTAATTAAGTTTAAGATCAAATTAGTAAGATATAATATCAGTTAAGATCAGAAATAAGTAAATTTAAAAAGGATGTAGAGAATTAATATAAATTAAAAGATGAAGAATTAATACTTTAATCAATCTCTATAGATTCTTTTGTTGAGAATAAATTTGATTAATTTCAAACTCTCATTAAGTTTATGCATCGAAATATAGATCAAAGGAAAATAATCTAATTGATGAAATAATAAAAAAATAATTTTTGTATTGAAGACTTTATGAATGAAGTAATTGATGAATTGGAAGATATTTATATTTATTTGAAACCAACAATCTAAATGTTAGATTTAGATTTCAATCAAACATACAATTAATTAAGTTAATAACTTAGAAGTATGGATCAATTTTTGATTCATGTTTTTTATGATGAATTCTAAAATAACTAAGACTCTCCTTAAGATTAATCAGTTAAATTCTCATTACTTAAATCTTTAGTAATAAATCAACTCAAAGATTATTACTATATGTATTTGGAGATATATTTAGGTTTGGCTGTCCTTGCTAATATTTCTAACTTTTAACTTGATCTCCAAAATGATCATAAATTATTTTATGATACTATGCTTCTCTTAACTTTATTATAGGATAAATTCTATGTATCCTTTTAAGATATATTAAAGAAAGCATTCTAAATTATATCTAATGATATTTCTTTACAAAAATTATTTTGCATTCAAAATGTTATATATAGATTTATTAATTTAATCTACAAGGAAGTATTCAAAGATTTTGGTATTCCAGAAGAATTATTATGTGAGGCATTTGTAGATAATTAGAAAAGATCCTTGATACAATAAAATAATGCTAAAGAAATTATTAGACATTGTAAAATAAGTCAATAAATAGGATAATAATAATATAATATTATACATTTTATCAATAATGAAAATGAAGATTAATATCAAGAGATAAAATTGAAAATTTCATTTTATTTGCAATAACAATAAAACCCTTATAGAGAAGATGAACAAGAAATTATATTAAAGAATTTGATAAGTTATACTATAAAATAAGAACAATATTAACTTTTGTTTTAAATTTTGAATATGAATGAAACAAAATAATTAAATGATTAATTATCTTTAATGATTGAGAGCAATCAATTATATAAATGTTAATTAAGTAAATTGATTATAATCTATATTAGATGCAAGAACGACTGATTAAATTGCAGAATTGTTACTTTAATATTCACGTGGCAAATGTCTTAACTTGAAAAAAAGTGAGAAGATACTTCAATACTTTAGTTTTCTAATGAGATAAGATTCTAAAATCAAAGTAAGGAATTATTAAATATAAATAAGGCATTTACTTTATTGTTTGAATATATTGTAAATTTGGAAATGCTATTATTCTCATTTAAATTTAAGGATATAACTCGTGCAGTGAAGATTTAATTGGATTATATCAAGATATTATTGAATCAGATGGAATTATAGAGTAATTAAGATTAATTGCCTTATTCAAAATAATTAATTTGCAAACTTAGTGATTAAAATTATGAGCAGTTTAAGAATCCAAGTACAATCAATGATAAATCTGAGATAGATTTAACATCACTATTAAATATAAGGATTGTAAATTAAGATTAATTGATAAAATTTAAGAAATACAAAGAGATATAAAATTATGTTTGTGTCAATTACACTCCTTATGCTTAATTAAATAAGGTAGTAGAATAATTGATATTAAATGGTAATCTAACTTAATTAATTAATGTATTTGAATTAAGTTTAGATCCTAATATAGAGAAGGATATAATATTTTTCTATTTTAGTAATGAATTAAAGAGATAAGAATTACTTAATAAAGTGAAACCATTTTTAAGTTAAAAGGAGTTTTCAATAATTTTAGCTTAGATTTGTGTTGTTTGTAATTTGAATTTTGAAAAATGCGAGGAATTGTTTAAGATGTCATAGAGTTAAGAATACTTTTTATAATATTTGATTAATGTTGATAAGGAAGCTATTGCTTATATGATAATTTGATTGTTATATAATTTTGTATAAATTTTTAAGTAAAAAAAAATATATATTTAAAATATAACTATCTGTCTTGTTAAAATATTAAAAAATATATTACATATACAATTAATTTAGAAATGATTGATAATAAGAATGCGTTAATGAGTTGTAGTGCATTTAAAGAGAGTGGTGTTTTGAAGGGATGGAGTGAAAGATTACTGATTTATGATTTATTAAAACAAGTAAAATATATGATTGATAGAGAGGTATTGAGATATATAGATGTGAAGGGATAAACTCAAAAGTAGTTGTTAATTGAAAATTATATTATCCATCCTGTTGTTTTTCATCAAGGAAAGTGGTCAATTAAATTTAAGACTTAATAAGAAATAGAACCTAGAGTGGTAAGATTTGGTTGGATTAATTAATCTGAAGCACTATAATGGTATGATTATTTCAATGGGAAATATTTGATATAGAAAATAAAAAAAGAGAATTAGGAGAAGAATCTCTAAGAATGGGATAAATTTATGCCTGAATCTGAACGAGTGGTGAATCAAATAGTACCTACAATGGATATTAAACCAAGTTAAATTTCAAGAATGAGACAAATTATACCATTGTTACCACAATTTTTATAAGTATAATAATATTATTAAAATTAGAATGATATAGAAATTATATTAGAAAATACATTTGAAAATTTACAAGGTTTTTCAGATATTCATTCTTTTAATGTATTGCATCAATCTCAAAACAAAGTACTATATTAAGATCCTAAAGATCCTTTACATATGAGATTTTTTCTGAAATCTGAAATGTCTCCCACAAAAATATTTGATGTATAATATATTAAATGTATTTATTAGGAACTATCAACACATAATTTTATAGATAATTGGAGTCCTTAAGTATCTATTTATTAAGTTTATCCAACTAAAAAAGATTGTGCTATTATCTATACAGAATTTGATTTAAGTAGAAATATATAAGAACTACATAAGAATAATGAAATAGAATTTGGTAGTATTTAGAGTTTTTCATAAAAATAATAGTAAAACTTACAAAATGAAAAGATAAGATTGATTTATACATAGAAACACTTTCAAATTGATGAAAATGCATACTGTATAATGAAAAAATATATTGGTAATGAAATATATCATAATCAATTTGATAAAGATAAATTAGATGGAACTGATGAATATTAAATAACTAGATCTTGTGTTTTAATTTAATAATAATAAGATGGTAATTACAAGACATAAATTATTGAAGACATGTATTTATCATGTTAAAATGAAGAGAAGGGTGAAGAAGTAATGAAACGATTCCTTCTATCCTTTGCAAATATTGATGATCAAATATTAGAAGCTGATCATTATATCAAACAAAAAACAGAACATGTACTCATTAAAAATGAAGATGATATTGACAACTTACAAATTTCATTTATATAAATGGAATAGGAAATTCATAGAATTACTTCTGAATAACATTAACAATAATCAATTTAAGAATATTAAGAAATATTGAATTTAATACAAAGTGGATATTATATTTAATAATCTATTAATAGATAATTTAATCAAAATATTTTACCAGGATTAGATAAATAATTAGAAACATCAAAAGAAGATGGTCATTTTTTATTAACTAAATATTATGAAGTTGATCCCAAAAAGGGTGGTTTAGTTTATACTAACAAAAAACTAGTTAGTGATTAAAGAAGTGTTTTATTAGATATGATAAAGAGAATGGGCTCTAATTTGTTGAGTGGCAAATCTTTGATGTCTGTTTCACTACCCATTCAGGTTTTTGAATCAAGATCATTTTTAGAAAGAATGGCTAGAGCATAAGGTCATGCTCCTATCTTTCTTGAAAAAGCAGCTTAAACTATAGATGTTATGGAGTAAATGAAATTAACTATTGCATTTCACATGTCTAGTTTTATGATGGGAATTTAGTAAGAAAAACCATTTAATCCAATTATAGGAGAAACCTTTGAAGGTAGAATTAAGGGATGTCCTATCTATTTGGAATAGACATCTCATCATCCACCAATATCAAATTATATCATGTATGGAAGAGGATATAAATTATTTGGAGCACTTTGTCCTGTTGTTAATATGGGAACTAATAGTTTAGCAGGTGAATAATAAGGACATTCACAAGTTCTATATCAAAATACAAATCTTAAATTCTATTATATAGCTTAACCGTTTATGTTATATGGAGTTTTGCTTGGCTAAAGAAGTGTCAATTGTCATAAGAGAAGTTTTTGTTTCTAACCTGAACATCAATTATTAGTTGAAATCATATTCAACCCCAAAGATAAGACCTCAAGCTTTTTTAGTTCTTCATAATAAAAGATAGATGCTTTAGTAGGCAAAGTTTGTAAAGTAACTCCTGGATGTATTTAAAAATGTTTGAAAGCACATAAAACAAATTCAGGAGTTAAATTGAAAATTTTACCTTAAGAGATTTTAGACACATACAACACTAATATCAAAGGAAGATGGACATCTTATATTTAATTTGATAATGTTAAATATTGGGATATTGATTTACATAAGTATAATAATATATTTAATACTAATAGACCTTATGTTCTCGAGTTGGAATCATCTCCATTACCATCCGATTGTCTCTATAGATTGGATTTGTTATTTATGAAAATGAAGGAGATCTCTAGGGGATAAGATGTAAAAGAACAAATGGAAGTTGATCAAAGAAAAGATAAATCTATAAGAGAAAAATATAAAAAGAAGAAAAAATAAAGTTGAATATGAAATCAATATAATCAGCGATTAATACATCCTAAAGCAATTAAAGCTTTAGTTAAAAATCCATTATTTTTACAACAACTAC
Organism: Paramecium biaurelia; assembly: GCA_000733385.1. Taxonomy (NCBI): domain Eukaryota; phylum Ciliophora; class Oligohymenophorea; order Peniculida; family Parameciidae; genus Paramecium; species Paramecium biaurelia. The sequence continues at coordinate 95,324 of JPFL01000104.1, forward strand.
CTTATGATTGTTGTTGGTCTTACTACCGTTAGAACTAAAATTATAAACTTCTAAATTTCATAGCTTCCCATTCTTAAATAGATGATTTTTAACCAAATTGACTATCAAAAATTTTAGATTAACTTTCAAAAACTTCAGAGTTATAATGAGTTGATTTAACAGATATCATCGAAGAACTTCTTATTGATCCTTTTCTATCTTATCCTTATGATAGCATCCATTAATGATTTTTTATCTATTCAATTGAAGGCCTACATTAAATTCTATGTTAGAGTAGACTATTAATTAAAGACTTGCATTCATCAGAGATATCAAATTCGTATTCTACTTGTCCTTTAGATAATATTTTTTAACTCTTTTCTAAAAATGTCATTCCTTTAAATGGTATTTTCCCTTAAACCATTTCATATAATAACACTCCTAGACTCCATATATCAGATTTATAATCAGTTGTCTAAGATTATATCATCTCAGGTGACATATATTCAGTTGTACCACAGAATGCTTTATGATAATTTGGCATTTATGTAGCCCATCCAAAATCACCTATTTTCAAGTCTCCAGATTTAGTTATTAATATGTTTTCAGGCTATTTTTTAATTTTCTATTTGTACTTTTAAATCTCTATGTACAATCTTCATTTTATGCATATATTCCAAACCAGCTAACAATTATGAAAAGTATTAATATGCTTCTCTCTCTTAAAATCGTTATTTACGTTTTATCAATTAAAAGAGCGAACCCAATTCTGCATATTCTAAGATTAACAACACACTATTTGTTTTAAGTTACATAACAGTACCTCATCTAATCTTCGTAACAGTAACACAATTTTAAAATATTTGGATGACAAAGCTTTTTTTATATCAGTATTTCTCGTTTTAAGTTTTCTATCGATTCCTGAGCCTTTAGTTTTGATTTACTAATCTAAAATATTTGATCAAAATATTACTGTCTTTCGTGCATAATAAATTCGACTATTAATATCTCTCACTAGCGATACAGACCCATAAGCTCCAGAACCTAAACAAGGTTCAATTATTTGAAAGTCCCTTTGAAAATTAAAATATATGCTACTTTTCACTTTTCTTTTAATTGTTGTTTCTTTAGTTCCACTGAGAGTCAATTTAACACAACCTTATAACTAGCCTAATAATATACAATTCATTTTTATTCTAAGTATAAGCATGATCATTTGTTTATGAAAACACCTTTTAATTCATATCTTCTTTTTTCTTAATAACGATTTTGTTCATTATAAAATGATTAAAGAATTTGAAGATATTAATTTGTTTCGATCAATTTGTTTTCAAAATGTTATATAGTCAAATATATGATTAAATTTAGATACAAAGGCTCAAGAACTTTAAAAATCTGATACAAGGTAAACAATTCTAATTCCTTTATTAAATTATCAATAATAGAAATAGACATATACAATTAATATATTTAATACTTCAAATTCTAAATTACTTACTTTTTATTTTGGGGCTCAAAATTATCCTGATTAAACTCAAAGTTAGTTCTAATCTTTTGTAAAGTATGAGTATTAATTAAATATTTATTATTGGTGATATTTATATTGAAATTATATTTGAAAAAGAAAATAGATGAATTGTGAAGAACGATTAATTTCCTTTAACAAATTTGATTAATAAAATAATCATTAAGAATAATAAATTTGACTCATACAAAAATTATAAACAAATTCAATTATAACAACAAGGCAATTTCAGAAAATAAAAAATTTAAATATGAATGAAGTGAAGATGGATTGAATTTCATAACCATTATAAACTATTTAATTGGATTATGGAATTAAATTAATAATGATTAAAATTTATACTCTCTTAAAATTTTATCTACTAGATGGCTATATATAAATTAATTTTGAATCTAAAATTATTATATAATAAGACAAATTATGGAAAGAGTATAAGTAAAAACTATTAACAATAATATGTGGTAAAATAATAATTCTAGTATTAAGAGTGATAAAAATCCAAATTTAAATGAAGAATTAAAATTCATAAAGAACCTTATTAATAATAATTTAAATTGTGAGCAAATATAATTGAAAGGAATATATGATTCTGTTTAACTAACAATAAGTGGGTTCTGTTAAAATCTTAAGTTGATCTTTAAATATATTATAAACAACAATATATATTTCCTTTAATTAAAATTTCAACAAAAATTGCATAATTCTCAAGGTTTTAATAGTACTCTTAATAAAGTTACTTATAGAATTAAAATTACATATAATATATAATTCTTTTTCATTAGATTTGTTTGATATTTATGATAATTTAGATTTATTATTAATAAATTAATAAGTAAAAATGATATATAATAAAATCTTAAAGTCTTTATTATTATAATAAATTAAAACTTAAATTAGAATGTTGAATATTATAAATACTAAATAAGAATATTTAGTATCAAAGAATCAATGATAGAAAATAAAATAAGTAAGTATTATATTTTGATTGACATATTATTTGAGATACTTAATATTTAAAATATATTATATGAAAGGGATTTTATTTATGATTAAATATATTTTTAATAAATTAACTGTTTATAATGAGTTAACTGAAGAAATTAAATCAGCAGGTTAAATAAGTGAAATGCATAACACTATCCGCTAATTAATCTCATCTTTCTAATCAGTCATCTGTGAAAACATTACCAAAACCAATATTATCTCGGCCTGTAACTTCGATTACTAAGAATAATAATAAAGTGGAAGCTGTGAAAATAGATTTATTCAAATAGAAAAAACAAATAACAAATATTAGTGTGAGTAGATCTACTTCTTCTGCTCGTACTAGATCTACTTCAAATGGACTAAAAGAAGAAAAAATCCCAAGAATCTTAGGTGATTTATTAGGTCCAGAAGTTGAATTAGCAGATTGTTAAGATTTCTTATTGTAATTAAATGAGCCACCATTTAAGATGGAAGAAGATTTAATGAAAGAACGTGTGATTTTGGCTAACAGGATAGCAAATACAATTAAAGTGAAAAAAAGAATACCAACAACTACAGCAGATTATTATAAGGTTTTATATATTGACTTAAAATAGGCAGCTGTGTTCTGTTATAGGGAAGGGCGCATTTGCTAAAGTTTGTTTAGGAATCCAGATTTTGACTGGAGTAAAAGTGGCAATGAAGATAATTGAGAAATCAAGTCTTAAAAATGAAAGTGCTAAAAAAAGATTAATGTAAGAAATAACATTAATGAAACTCTTATAACCATATAAATGTTGTATTCGATTATATGAAGTTTTTGAAACTAAAAGATAAATCTATCTAATTATGGAATATGTAGAAGGAGGAGATTTAATCAAATTTACTAAAGAAAAACCATTAACAGAATAAATGGCCAAAAACATTTTTGGACAACTTATACTAGCACTTTAAATATTGCAAAATCATAATATTCTACATAGAGATATTAAATTAGATAATATTTTATTGTAAGGAGAATAAATTAAGTTATGTGATTTTGGAGTAAGTAGATAGATTGTAAAGGGATAAAAAATATTAGAATAATGTGGAACTCCGGCTTATTTGGCTCCTGAAATTATGACATAAAAGACTGGATATGAGGGTTTTGCAAGTGATATTTGGAGCACAGGAGTTCTACTTTATATCTTATTAGTTGGTAAAACTCCATTCAAGGGAAATAATATGAATGAACTAAATTAATAGATCTAGAGTGGATTATTAAATTTTATGGAAATTAAAAAAGCAAATCTTTCAAATGAAGCAGTAGATTTAATGAAATCTATTTTAAATATCAATCCAAAACTGAGATTTACATTACATGAAATTACAAAGCATACTTGGATGAAAGATATCGATTTTAAGTAAATTAAATAATAACCTAATTCAAATTTAGATTTAAGAATTATTTGTTAGGTATATAATAATTATTTATATCATATAGATTGAATAATATGGTTATTAAAGAGAAGTTATAATCAAAACTTTATAAAGCAAGACATTAAGCCACATATCTGCTCTTTATTGGGCATTATATTAGTGATACTTATATATATGTACATTGAAAACTTATGAATATTTAACTAACTATAATTATAATATATTTAAATTGAAAGATTCTAAAATAAATAGTTATTTAATGATTACAATAATATATATTAATTCAAATTTGCATATACTTATTATAAAGTAGTGAATTTCTTAATTCTAATACTGATTTATATTCCATTTTAAGTAATGCTTAAATGATTTATAATTCAGGTTAATAATCTTATAAGATATGTGGTCTAAATAAACTATAAAATTATTATAAATTAATACTTATTTTTAGCATCTTTATGAATTTAAATTCTTTCTTCTTTACTTAATGTTGGATTACAAAGATCTAATATTATTATTCCAACTTAAAATAATTCTTCTTTTGCATCATAAACAATTCCTTTCTTCTACATACCATTATTGATTTCTACAGTTCCACATTCTTTACTAAGTATTAACCAATTTATCTTTTATCCATCATCATTCAAATGTGTTTTACTCCAATCAAAATCACAAATTCTTAAAGCAACATCACCAACATTATCTTTTGTTACAAGTACATTTTCTAATTTTAAATCTCTATGAAAGAATCCTTAAACATGAATATATTCCAATCCAGATATTAATTAATGAATTAAAGATTTCATTGTCTTTCTTTTAAATTCTAATGGTACATCTAATAAATATCTCACACTAAATTGTAATAAATCATTACAACCTAAATATGAATCATATTCTTATTGTAAATAAAGATAAAAATATTTCTAATTTTTTTAATTAATCTCTTATTCTACCCACCAACTATATAATCTAATTACATTTGGATGTTAAAGTCTTAGCATAGCTTTAACTTCTCTTATTTGATTAATCTGATTATAAAATAATCTCTACCAACTAAACTCACCCATTAATCTAACCTTTTTTATTGCATAAATCTATTAATCCATTTTATTAATAGCCAAAATTATAGATGTAAATCTTTAAGTTTCTTAATATGGTCTGATAACACAAAATTCCTTTACAAATTTTCCATTACTGAATAAATCACACTAATTAAATTCATTGAATTCAAAAAATTTAAATTCATAAATCACTATCAACCCCTTTTATGGATCTTTATCACTAAATTATAAAGGCATGGAATATTCTTTCAATTATTTAATTATGCTATCATCTACTTATATTAAACAACAAGCCTTCTAAACTGAAGTTGATAAAATAGGTTCAATTTTAACATCAGCAGGTCTTACTTATTTCTAATTTATTATAAATTGTAAATTACCATTTATCCTTTAAGAATATTTGTTACAATGTGTTCTATAGCTGTAATCACATCTCTTCTAGATATATTATGTTGAATTCTATTGCTATATTAATTAATTATGACAACTGCAAATATATTTGGAGAAGGAGTTTCTTCTTATTACATTACCTACTATTTTGTTTGCGATTGACTTTGTGTAACCTTAGCATCATCATCACTATCAATAAATTCTATATCAATTGTATTGTTATTCATTTCACTTTCAATTTTGTTTCAATAATAAAATTAATATAGTGTAGTTAATTTTGAAAACTATTTTCAGTACAAGTTCAAATATAAATGAGTTTTAGTTAATAAGAATTTATTAGAACAATGAGCTTATGTAAGTTCAGTATGTTTCCCTCTTGATGGTACTACATTAGCATCTGATAGTAATGATATCTTCATCCAAGAATAGGATGTTAAAGAAATTCAATCTTCAGATTAAAAGCTTTAAAAATATTCTAGCATAAGTTAAAACTCCAATATTTTAATCAAATCCTCTTTCAGAAGATTTATCCATAAAAGGAAGTGGTATTTTGGAAAGCTAAGTAGAACTAATATAAAAATGATACTTGATTATTATAACAACATAACATTGTTTTTGCTTCTCAAAAAATGAAAGGCTATATGAAAATATAATAATGCTATAGATTTAAATTTATTTCAAAATTAGATAATAATACATGTTTAAAATTTCGAATAAAAACATTAAAATAAATCAAAGAACAGATTCCATTTAGAAATATATAAATAGAATAAAAAAAATAGGAAAGTAAAATCAAAGATAATAATTAAGTCGAAATTCGACATAAAAAAGACAAAAAAAATGGTCAAGGAGACATGTAATTAAACCCAAAAAGAATAAAGTAATTAAAAATCAATAAATAAGTAATAAATTATGTAAAATAATCAAAATTAATATCAAATAAAACTAAGAAGTCTAGAAAGTAGAAATTTTCAGATAAGAGGAATTATAATTAAAACAAGATTGTTATGATTATCTTCCCTAAAGCAATAGTTTGTGTAATTTTTATCTCAAAGTGTCGGATAAAATTTGTTTATAAAATGAACTAAAGTCATTTTTTATAAAAATGTTATTCAACTTCTCCATTGAAAAAGTAATAAGTAATAAAATTCATAAATCTAAACAAACACTGTTTAAGAATGAGTATTTGACTTTTTTTAGATGAATTTGAATTATAATTTGAATTAAAAAATTGTAAATCTATTACAATTTAATTGATAGATATAAATTAAAATCTATTAATCTTCTTTTTTTTCTGGTCATATTAATTATATGATCTCAAAATTAATTGAGTAATCGCTATCAATATGCCCAGAGAACATATAATGTAAAAATAAAGAATGCAATTTAATGCATCCACGGTGCTTTGCAGGAATATGTATAAACAATTTAAATAGTAAATGTAAAAAACCTTGCCCTAAGAATTTGAATCATATAGGAAAGGGTTATTTGAAAGAGAAGCTCTAAATGATTTCAATTAATGGGGTTTTTGTTATTAATTTATGCCAAGAAATCGATTGTAAAAACAATAATTGCTATTTTCTACACAGAGATTGGATTTCAAAGAGAAATATTTGCCTCAAGTATTTAAAAAATAGTGATGATTGTGAGGGGGAATGTGAAAAAAATTAAAAACATGTTGATTGGGAAGAACTGCGATAAGAAGTGTTAAAGGAATATGAGTATAAAAACCTAAGCCCAGAGGCAATAACAGATGTAGATAAACTGTATAATTCTTTGGAAAAATATTGTCTTAAGAATTTTAAAGGTATTTGCGATTACAAAGGATAGTGCCCAAAATTTCATGTGGATTGGGAGGATGTCAGAAATGTATCAGCTGAATAATTTGAAAGAAAAAAATTATTACCATGCACTCATAGTTAAAAACCATAATTGGTAAGAATGGATAGCAAGTCCTTTAAAAAGTTGGAATTGCTTTTTGAAAAATAAAAATTCCAAAAGCTATAATCTGATATTAAAGAAAGAAATATTTTGGATGTTGTATTTATAATGGATTGCACTGGTAGTATGGAACTTTGGATTGATCAAGCAAGAGAAAGTATTTCAGCAATAATTGATATTTTTAACAAAACCGTATCATAAACATAAATTAGAATTGCTTTTGTTGGTTATCGAGATTTTAAGGACTAAAAACATATTTAATATCATGATTTTACAACGGATGTTGATTTAATAAAATAATTTATCAGTACTCTTGAAGCTACAGGTGGTGATGACGAAGCAGAAGATGTTGCAGGTGGTATAGAGCAAGTATTAAAATTGAATTTTTCGAAACACCCTTAAAGTATACTTTGCACATTTTTGATAAGTGATGCTCCAACACATGGCAAATAATACCATGATAACTAAGTTGAGGATGAGCATGAAGACAAGATTTCAAATGGTTCTTTGGAAAAACTTATGTAAGTTTTAGATTAAAAAAAGACTCCTAATAATTATTTCTTTTGTTGTAAATTAAACGAAAGTACAAATTAAATGTTTGAAGTTATGAAACAAAACTTCAAGAATTTAGAAATAAGTTAATTAGAAACAAAAGATTTTGCAAATTATGTTTCCTTATCTATGATAAAATCTTTTAAATTATCCTCTCTAATTCCAAAAAAATTATTATCTGCAACATAAAAATTTAAGGCCCACTTCATCTGGCACAAAGCAATTGAACCAGTAGAGTGTAATAACAAAAACTTATTAAACTACTTTTCGAATTTTTTAACTTAAATGGGGAAAAATTAAGTTGGAGGGGATACAATCTTAGAAATAGAAATGAATTAAAAAGTGTTGAATTAAAATGATCAAGGAATGGTTTCCTACATTTTTGAAGCATTTGACATCAGAAATAATTTGAAAATTATTATAAAACTTCCAAAAAAAGTTGTAGATCAGTATAAGAAAGGCTAAATTGATGAAGATATAATCTAGAATGCTTAAAAATCATCTTTTGTCAGATATAATCAAACTATAATAGCAAAATAATTAAGTTGTGCATACAGATATTAAACTAAGTCAAACAATAAAGCACCTCCAATTTTCTATGTAACTCCTATAAAATATACTCTTTGTCAGGAATTTTATGGATTAAAGGATCTTTATGCAGAAACTAACATTACTATTAATAGTCCTTGGGAAAAGATTTCTAATAATACTAATTTTATAGATAAAGATAAAGAAAACTATTCTGCTTTTAGTCATTTTACATATCATTTCACAAATAAAAGTTTAGTGATTACTGATCTATAAGGAAAACAAGGAGTGCTTTCAGATCCATGTATACATACAAATTAGAAAATTGAATATTTGCAGGATGAAACAAATTAAGAGGAGTTAGGAGTTGAAACATTTTTTTTAACTTAACATAGTTAATGTAATGATATTTGCAAGAGTCTAGGATTAAAGAGGAATTGCGATCTTAATGAAATTCCTTCAACAAGAACCTATCTAGCACTGAAACAGCTTGACCTTCAAATTGTAAATGCAGTTTGTGCTATTTGCTGTGATATTTTCTAAATTAAATATGAGGACTATAAAAGTTAAATTGATAATGCCTATACTTGCCAGAGTTGTATATAAGTAAATGAATTCACAGAGATTTGCGAATGTTGTGGAAATGAATTTAAATTTAATTTAAATAGAGTGTTAAAGTAAGCATTAGATTTAAAAATATGTGAAGAATGCTAGAAAGACTGCTTAGATTAGAGATGCAATTAATGTGCCTAAATTTTATAAAAACAAGTTACTTTTTGTGAAAAATGTGATAAAAAGAAATAATGCTACTATTGTTCATCAAAGTGTGCCAGAAGAAACGTTAAGAAAAAAGTTAATGCTATTAATGGAGAATCATAATACTTATGTGAGGAAGCATGCTAATTTTTTTAAAACTTATATTGTTTCAAATGCTTATCGGAGTTTTCATATCGAAATTGGCCTTCTTAGATGGAATATGTAAAAGGAGAGTATCTATGCTATAATTGCTAAAAATAATGAATTTATTAATAATTTTATATTAAGAATCTAGTTTTATCTTAAGTTATAATTTAGATCTTCATAAAGAAAATTAAATTGAATTTCAATAATTGCCTATTGTAGTGATTAGCTGATGATTAATTTCAATAGTATTTTAAAAAAATGATACAATAAATTTTTTTATATCTCCAATTTCAATCCGAATATAGTATTAAGATATAGTATCAATAAGTATACATATAGATCCACTCTTTTAATCTTTATAAAATTACTTAATTAACAAAAACGGTATTTTAATTAAATTAGATCAAGATTAATCTATCAGAAACTATTGTAACCAGTTGGAAATGCAAATATATTCATTACAATTTAATTATAAGTGATAAACTATCTCGACTTTTTAATAAAAACAAAAAGTGAAAATAAATTATGCTTTCGAAATATCTCAAATCAATATTTTATTGTAAACGTAGGAAATGTTGTATTGAAAAATGAAAATGTATTATTTATTCTAGAAACAAACAGAAATCTATTCTTAAGAAAATGATTTATATCTCTTATAAATTTTAAAAGTATGAGTATAAAATGATTTTTACATTTCGCAGATTTGAAACAAAGGTTGAACAATAATTTATTGGTCATTTATTGATAATCAATTGAAACCGATATTAATTTGATTGCAAGGTTATTAACAAAAGTAATACATAGTTTTTATAGTATACATTATATTTCAATAAGGAGTTAGTTTATTGAGTTTATAG
>JPFL01000104.1:105525-177224 GCA_000733385.1 Paramecium biaurelia
AATAATATTTATAATTAATTTTAATGATAAGGGAAAAAGTTTGGCTAAAGATTGAGCAATTGTAAAAAAGGAAAAGAGAAGAGAAATTTTAAGTAACTTGATAAACAAAAATTTATAGTTAAAAAGAAGATTCCAGTTTCCAATTCAATAAATTTTAGATGAAATCATACAGGATAAAAGTTTGATTATCGATTTACTCTATAGTAATCATAAATTGACTGAAAAAGCGTATAAATGATATGTATTTTAGATTAAATTATGGAATTATTGATTGTTTACTTAATAATTGTAATTCGAATAAAGCATGTCTATAATTATTGGTCTTAATTATTTTAAGGTTTATAAAATATTATATAAAATTAGAGATAAGAATAAGTTAATTTAAGAGTACCTTTAAGATAAAGATATTACAAATTAAACAATAAAGTTATTAATATCTAGAAATAGACATTGATTTTTAATAATTTCTGTTTGTAAACTGAATATAAAACTTTTGTATTTCAAAAATATTACAATGAATTTATATTTAACTAAAGTATTTGGTAGTATACAATAATATATTTATTTCAAAAACATGTCTTAGAACTGTATTTAACTTTCAATTTTAGTTTATATATATATAGATTTCTAAATTGAAATAAAACTATAAATTTTAATTAGAATAAAATCCATAAAAAAATAATTTGATATTAGATATCATGAATCAATCCAATTTAATAATATTATAAGTAAAATTATATTTTTTAACAAGTTTATAGTTAATACAATGACCATTTTTAATTATTCAAAATACCTAGATAACTTCAAAAACTTATCTTTGAATAAAAATAGATTGCAAAACCTGCCAACTTTTTTATAAGTTATATAAATAAGAGTTATTTTCTTTATATATAAATTTAATATATATATTAATAATTTAAGCAATTTTAATTATATAAGTGATTAATAGGTCTATGATTTATTAGGAGAATAGATTTTGAAGAAGAATTTAATCATAACATAATTACAAAATTTCTACTTATCAAGTATACTTTTATTATTTACTATTATAATAGATCTAATAGTTATGTTTCTATAGGGTGAATAATCTTTTTCAATGTAATAATTTATGAAATTTAGAATGTTTCATTCAATTATAATGATTAATTGGTTTATAATTATTTTAAATGTAGATAATTTCAATCTTGATTGAACTCAATCTAAGGATATTAGAAATAAATCTATCATGTCTATTGCTGAATCTTCATCAGATTATATAAATTCTTTGATATTTTTCAATTGGAAATCGTGTGTTTTGGTTAAATAAACAATTTGATCTAAAGTCTTAAGTTTGTTTTATTTTGCAAATTCCTTTAAGTCCTCAAAAAGTTCTTAATTATTTATTTGTTTTTCATATTGTTCTAATCTTTTTAAAGCCAATTCTTTGTAATAATCTTTTACTTGTTGCTAGTCTATTAAATTAATTATTTACTTTTGGTTATTAAGGATGCATTGTTAATTAAGCATGTACTGCAGACTTTCTCTTTATTCGTTACATTTTCTTTTTGTCTCTTATGATGAGGTCTTATACATCATGCATGAACTTAGCTGCTTTTAATGGTTCAAATTCTTATAGATTTAGATTACCACTTGCAAATTCTTCAATTTTCTATATATTTTAATCAACAAATTTTTAAATTTCATCATCCTCTTCTTTAAAAATTACTCTAGATTTCAATTTTTCAATAACTTATAATGACTATATTGCCTCCTATTTAACATCCTTACCTACTGAATTATATTCCATTAATTTAGACATTATTTATCTAATGAATCTATCTAATGCTTCTGGTGATATAACTTCTTTATCTAAATTAATTTATTTTCCTCCAACTCTAATAGAATTGTTATTGGTAAACAATACTTGATTAGGAGTCACTCTATGTACTGGTCCTGTAAATGTAGTTAATTAACATTAAGGATCAACACGTATCATTTAATAGAACACTTCATCCTTAATATCTTACAATACTTTAGCAAAATCAATTTTAGTGTTTTAGATTAAATCAATTTATGATGACAATATTCCTGAATTATGAATAATCATTTTCAATTCAGCAGCAACAGTATGTGAAAATTTATCTCCGACAGCTAATGTATGAAATTTAAATTGATATCCTTAAGAATGTAATTAATCAAACTCCTATTACATATCTTAAAAGTATTCATTGATTCCATCATGTTCTCCTATTCCATCAGTCACAAAAACGATGAGAATATTTTACAATAAGTTACCAGATCTAATCAACTTCATTAATTCTCTAAATCCTAATTCTATGTTTGTATCTTCTCCTTTTTAAGTTGTTAATAATGGACTCTCTTGTAGTATAGCAGTATCATCATACTGAATACAATAAACACTTTTGAATCCAGTCACAAAGTAATTCCATGCTTTACATAAGTCACCCCAAGCCTCACACATTGATCCTGAACCATCAATTATACCAACTACACTATATTCTTAAACTACTGCTGATTCTTTTAACCAATATATGTAGGGAGTTGTCATTTTTAATTAATATTATAAAACTTAATATAAATACTTTTTCAGATAACTTTAATAAATCTCATTAAAAATATCAATACTTAATCAAATGATATTAAAATCAACTAAACTTTAATCTAATAAACCATATTGTATTATAATTTCTGTATACTCCGAAGTTTTCATTTTTTTAATTGTTCTTAATATTCACTCATTTTATTTTTAGAAATATTAATTATTTAATATTAATATATTATTCTAATAAAATTGTATCTATTCATAAAATAATTTATAGATTTTTATTCAATACATTGAGAATAGATATACATATTAGAGTATTCATTTGAAAATTAAAATACTCATAAAAATGAATTCAATATGTAAAATTAATTTCATATTTCATTTATCATTTGTTATAATTATAATTAATGAAAATTTATAAAGAATTACAATTCCTTAAAATAGTATATAAACAATTTTATAAAAGGGATTTACAGATGAATAATATATATTATTTATTAATATTGTTCTAATAAATATCATTATAATTAAATTTAATTTAGACAAACCCAATATTATAAAATTTAAAAATATGAAATTTAATTTTACGTCATTCAAATATCAAATTAATTGAAGAGTATTTTATGACTTTTAAGAATACAACATTAATACTTAATTCTTTAGCAAATACATTTAAGAATTTATGTTTTAAAAAAGTAATAAAATAATATTGGAGAAAGTTAATATTAATGAATAAAGATATAAGAGAAATAAAGATATTTTATAAAATTCAATCAATATAAAAGGTTGCTTCCATAATGGTTAGATAAATGCCTTCCACACCATCTAAATTTCCGATGTATTTCTGCATCATATCAAAGTGAGTAAATGGATTTTATAGCTTTGATTTGCATAAAACATAATTAAATACAGAAATCAATTCATCAGTACTCAAATTTGATGGCTGTAAAGCAAATTATTAATAATAATCCATAATGGAAGAATATATACATTGAAAACAAATTACTAATTATTTTATTTTATGATGAGGAGTTTATCTAAATTAAATAAGTTATAAGGCTTATATTGCTTTTTCAAAAGGTGATTAATGAAAAAAGGTACCTGAAAGCAATCTTGCCTAAGGTCTAGAGGGTAATTAAGTAATATCAACATCTTCTATTATAAGTGTTTCGAAATAATTTTATTAAATTTAATTGGTAATCGAAGTATTTGTATTAATTTTAGTTGATCTTTTGATTTAAATATAATCTCTAGTTGTGCAATCTAAACAAAATTTATTTGAAATTCCAAAATCTGATAGAGTTTTATTTTAAGATTGGATTAATTTGTAATGTATCTTTTGATTTTCTTGTATGTACTCTTGTTTTTTAATCTAATAAACATAAGTGGATATGTCATCATTAAATATCATATTAGTGACAAGACATTGAAGTGATTAAAAATTCAAAAATTAGCATTAATTAATAGTAGCATAATGTTTGAGATTATAATAATGAATCAAAATCTAAATATAATTTTTTTTATTTACTTAAACAAATGAATCTCGAAATTTAATTAATATTGTATCTAATTCATGACTATTTTTAGGCAGTTTGGTTCTTCGAAAAGCCTAAAAGACTTCCAATAAACTACCAGAGAGGGTTGATAATTAATTAATGACTTATTTCTCATAATCCTATAAGCAAGGATCACAATCTTAAAGTAATGTCGTAACTTAAAATTCTTTAGAAGGATTTATAGTGTTTTTTGATCGTTTTATGTTTTCTAATTCTGTTGTGAACAGAGATTCATTAGTACTTATCGTATTATTTTATTCATACTAAGGTTTAACTATTTAGTATAAAGAAAGAAAGTTATTTTTATGAAAACGATCTGATCTAATATTTATATGATATGCTAATTTTGACACTTCCCTTTCTACTCCCACATACCAATGATTCTAGAATAAGAAGAGAGATATTACTTAATAATTTTTGTAGATATCATAGATGTTGTCTGACTAATTTATTTAGTTATTGCCCATTTTATAATTATATAAATTTTAATTCAATTAACTATTCTAAATGTTTCCTTGTTTAAACATTCAGCTATAGCTGAACGCTTTTTTAATTGATCTATTAACACTTTTAATTATTATAAAGAACAATTAAATTTTTTTAATAATTGCCCAATATTTGCTCGTTTATTGTGTCTAATGTATCCTTCAATCTATTTTTCTAAGGGTTCATCTTTTAATTATTTCCAATCGATAGGTGGTCGAGATTGGACTTCATTCTCAATTACTTTCATTGTATGGTACATCCAATCTGATATATTGGATGCTAAATAATGTTGTAATATAAAATAAGGAGCATCTTTAAATATTTTTATTTAAATTATGAATTTATAATAGAATGAAGGATCATCTCTATAAAATTACATTATATTAACATACTTCCCTTCATCCAGCAATTTCAAAATTGGATCTTCATTTTATTTATTAGCAAAATAAGTTACCTTCAGAACCCCAGTGTCATCATTTATCGATATACTATATCTGACTTGATTTTATTCTTTGACAACTTTCTGAAATCTTCCATGAATACAAACAATTGTTAAAATAACATTATCATAAAACACTTAGTTTCCTTCCAAAGTTATTTAATTAAGTATTTTTACATTAACAGGAACAATTCCTGAACTAACCTTATTTCATAATTCAATACTTCCATATTAGAATTTGTATTCATTATCACTTTATTTAAAATAAAAAAAATATTACACAAATTTACAATACAAATTAAATTAATCTTAATTATTTAAGAGCCCTTTAAGTATTTTTTAAATGAAATATGTTTAATAACATAATAATTTAATACTATTAAAAAAGCTATCATATTTATAAGATTATAATTAATTCTTCTTTGCATACTAATTCTATTGTATAAATAATACATAAATCAATCATAATAAATAATAAATTCTATACATTATTTTCAAAAATGTTTTGCATTGAATAATAGAAGTATGGTATAATAATTATTTCAAAAAGGGTTTCCTCTAAAAAAAAAAGTAATTCAAAATTAATTATTCATATTCTAAGGTGTATGATCAATAATTGTGATTTAAAATTTACTGAAAGTAGAACTGATCTTGAAGATAACTAAAAATTTGGTATTTATAAATCAAATAAAATTTCTTTAATTTTAATCTAAAAAACACATTAAATTGATACTCATACATTAGAAAGACTTTAAAAAAAATATTATTGAAGAATACTTCCATAAAAGTCATGTTTAAAACAAGAACCATATAAAAGATTAGTAAATATTGTCATTTTTTGCCATACTTTACTGTTATTTGTTACTCAAATTATTGACTTGATTTAAGATGATAATTGTTTTATAATTATGATAGTTAAAATAGATGATGTATATTGAACAATAAATAAAGAGTGATATAAATATATTAAGAAAGAAAATTTAGTTGTTGAATTTAATTAAATTCAAAAAATGAATACAAGATAAAAGTTACTATAAAATATTAGTTATATAGCGGGAGATGCAAGAATCAAATAATAGAATTAGAATAATGTTAGAATAAGATCATAAAAGTCAAGAAAGGAGAATGCTAGTTTCATCATTACAAAACAAACATAAAAACTTAAAACAAATATCAATCTCTATTAAACCCAAATTCATTCACCAATAAAAAATAGAAGTATGAATTAAAATAAAGAAAATAATATTAATTATGCATATGTACCAATAAAGAATTCAGATGAATTAATTATAAATAGTGCAGAATCACATTCTCTAAATTTATCATATTCACCTTCCTCTAAGAAGAAGCCTTAACCATCATGTTTCGTATTACCTTCAAGAAGTATAAAACCAAAAATAAAATTGACAAAGAAAACTTTAGAAATTAAAAGCATCTATTTGGATAAACCTAAACAAAAACAAAATAATATTATTAATATAAAATTTACATAAAAAATTATCAGATGAGAATGAATATCTAATTATGTATTTTATTAACTAATACAATATTTGAGTTATTTTTAACTTTGTATTATTTATATTTTTTACAAAACATTTTATTAAATCTTTACTCAAATGAGCATTACATAAAAATTAAAACGAAGATAATAACCATCTGAATAAATGGGTTTCTGTGTTTAATGCTTAAATTTCATATCAATTGCATAAATTGATCTTCATTGTCTAAACTGTATGCAAAATACAAAAAAGTTCAACAACTAAATTGATTAAATTTCCTAACAATTATTACATATAAAGACCATAGCCATTAAAGGAGTAGAAAAATAAGATGATAATAATGAAAAATACAAGTTTATGATTAGAATACAGGAACTTAGTTCTTAAATCGATCTTATTAGATGCTATAATAGCTAGAGTATCAAAAAATTAAAAGACATAGAAAGTGAACTAAATTTACTGATAGCATACCCTCAAACATCAATGACTATAATGATGTTGTTAAGTAGATTATTATCTTTAGTAAAAGAGAAATTAGTAATACAGAATCAGAAAAGATTGGTTTCTCAAAATTCATTTCCTTAAGAGGCTGATAAAAGAATAAAAACTGAATCACATTTTTAAAAAGGTAATGAAGTAGAATACACTTACAGATAATCTGAGAGTAACATAAGATAAGTATCAGAATTGAAAAACAACTATTATTCAAAGTATTTGGAATGTAAACTTCAACTTTCAAAGAATGATCTAACATAATAGATTTTAGTTTAAGATCTATAAAGAATAGTAGTTAGATAGAATTACAATCATGAAGAAGCGTTAAGATCTTAAAGAATATGTTTAAAAGAGTGTAAAATTAATTAAGTATGAGTATTCTTTTTTTATTTCTAACTTAATTAATTATTAAATCGTTAAATTAATGGATTCATCTCGACTATCAGATTATCACATAATAGCTTCAAATCGAAATGCAATTACAATATAGTAAATAAAGCAAATGTAAGTTCAAATAATGGAATGTTCAGATTAGGCACTTGAAAATACTCCTGAGTATTTGGAATAATTGATGAGTCTGGCAACAATAATCAATTATAAGATGAAAACCTTATGAGTATGATTATATATTACTAATATAAAAAGTTAATCAGAATTTTGATGATTCTGCTATCATAACTTCATTAGGATCATAAATATATCCATCGAATTAAGCTAAAAATATCATTATAAAGAATAAATACCTTAGATAGAGTTTCTTCTGAGCATCATATTATTTTCATTTGTATTCTACTCTGTATCTTGAGTAGAACCTCCTTAATTACCGGAACTACAAGGAATATAAGGAGGTTTTAATTCCTTATTAAGTAATTTATTCCATTCAAACCCTTTAAACCAAGGATGATTTTTTACAGCTTCTGGATTATCAGATCCTAATCTTTGTGCTGGCTTTCGTTATATCAACTTATTAATAGAAATTAACTTTTACTTGATTTGCAAAATCAGCAGCTTCCAAAGACCAAGTAACAGGAATTTCTGTACTTTTTATTTATACTTATTTGGCTAATACATTATCTCTTATTTCTTATCTAGATTTGCCTACATATGGTCTTCTTCCCAACATGCATTCATAAACTATAATACCCAAAGCAAAATAATCAACAGCTATGCCATGATTCTATCTACAAAGTACTTCTGGTGCCATATACCCAGGAGTTCCACTTGTATCTGATGAATTATCAGGTCTCCAGATACGTGCAATTCCTAAATCTGTCAGTCTAAGATAACCATCAGAGTCAAAAACTAAATTCTCAGGTTTTAAATCTCTATGGATGATACTTTATTAATGTAAATATTCTAGTGCAATTATAATACATGCGCAAAAGAACTCTAAATATTACATTGAATTAATTAAATACTTGTTTCCTCCTCTGAGAATTTTTTATTCTTTCCAATGTGAAAACGAAGATCTCCTCCACTTAATAAATCCATAACTAGATATAAGTTTTCTCTATCTTAAAATGCAGCAATCATATTGATTAGAGATGTATGTCTTAGTTAACTCAATAGTATTCTCTCATTCAAAACTGAAGCTACACTCTTTTTTGAGATGATCCTTAAATTAGAACCATAATTTATTACTTTGGCTTTGACATTACTTTTAGAGCAAAATAACTTTTGTTTTTTCTTTTCTTTACTTTCCAAACCTTTCCAAATCCTCCTTTCCCCAGAACTTCAATAAATTCAAAGTTATGTACAGATAGAACTTTTTATAAAAATTCTAAGTACTTGACGAATCTGGAAAGTCTCTCTTTTCAGTAATATTGCAATTACCCATTATTTAATTAATATAATGATGTTATGCATATTTTGATAGATATATTTGTAAATAACAATTCTTTGCAAATTAAATAAAAAGTATTCAATATTTTAATTTCATCAAGATCTCACTTTCTTCTATCTTATCCTATCCAACCATTGTTATCAAAGAACATTTGGGTTTTTCGAACTCCTTTTTTAATTTACTCTCTCCTTTAACTTTCAAATTACTTTCAATATCTGCTTGTTTCAATAATAATGTCTTCGAATTTAAATTTATTCTTTATGAACTGTTAGACTAATCATCCTCCTTTTCCATTGTGTAACTTGTCCCTCTCAATTATTAGTACCAATTTTTAGGTGGACATGGTATTTCATTAAGAAGTTGTTTTTTTAGTCTATAAGCTGGTCAACTAATATTTTTTTGTCTTATTACCTGAACTCTTCTACAATAAAGTTAGTTTCTCTTTACTTCTTGCTTAACATTTACTTTGAATAGTCATATTTACTAATTCCCAAGATTATTCTCTTTCTTAAAAAGAAGTTATAACTCTTTATTATCTTGTATTTGCATTTCTTTAAAATAAATTTAATTACTTTTCTACTTTTAATTCTTCTATTTCATTTCTTTATATTCTATTTTTTGTTTCCTATAAATATTATTCTACGTTAACATTTGTATGATGATTTACTAAAGTTGCCATTGTAGATTTATTATGAGAAACTTGTCGAGATAGAACATTTGATTGAATAGGATCATAAAAAAGAGGGATCTTATTTGATGATTATGATTTCTTCATATTAGAGAGATTTGAATAGGATTGTTTCATTTTTTAATAGATAATTGAGTTCTTCATTTTAGGAGAATTGGATAGTTTAGATTCTTCAATTTTCTTTTTTATTCTTTCAATAACATCTGGTTTTCCAACAACACTTCGAGCAATAATTTTATTATGATTATCATATTATGGACCAAAACAAGGATTATATTCTTCAAAGATGTTATTTGAGAGTTATGGTTGTTACTTATAACTCTTAATTTTATGCATCAAGAATAAGGTTTTTGATTATTGGAGATGATCTTGCATTAAAATATATTTATTTCACTATAATTAAATAATTCTATAGGATGATCGACGACTGATATCTCTTTTATTATAATTAGAGTAATTGAAATCTTGGTTAGGATGTTACACTAAATCCTAAGGTAAAATCATTAAATCCCTGGCTTCTTTTGATTCTAGTGTTAATTTACTATTCCCATTAACAATAATATAATCAGAATCATAATATTTTTTATTCAACCTCTGATTGATCATATTCTTA
This sequence comes from Paramecium biaurelia, assembly GCA_000733385.1. Lineage (NCBI taxonomy): Eukaryota > Ciliophora > Oligohymenophorea > Peniculida > Parameciidae > Paramecium > Paramecium biaurelia. The sequence goes on from JPFL01000104.1 coordinate 115,690, forward strand.
AATCTGTCACTACAAATTTTAACAGTATTTCCACTCTTAATTATTTCAACGGTTGGATCATTTAATTAATCATAATTTCTCAAATTACCATACCATTGTTTGATATTAGGTTCCTTCTATACAGTGTTAAGAGTATCTAACAATTATTTCTTTTCTCTATATCCTTAGCTTTTACTAAGTAGAGTATTGTTATGAGAACGTTCACATCGACTAGCTAATTCCTACTCTATTTAATTCCATTTTTCTTTCTATTCTTCACAAGATTCTAAGATTCTTCTCTATCTAGTTATTAGATTTCTCTCTATGATAGGTAATGTCTCTTCTTTAGATCTGAGAGAGATTTCAGATAATTTAATATTCTTTTGAATTTTATCTATATGTAATTGAATATCCTCTTTTGAAATCCTATTTAGTTGAACAGGTTCTCTTTTTTTCTTTAAGTTTTGTTTCTTACTAAATTATGTAATAACAAAAGATCTTAAGAGAGAAGAATCATCTTCTGTAACTCTACTATCTTATTAAACTTTGCCTTCTCTCTGAAATTAATCAATTGTACCAACTATAGATCTCTTTATGATATCACCTCTTTTATCATAACGTGGACCTTAGATGATCGCATTCATTTGCTAATCTTAAAAGATACTTGTATTTTGTGATTTAGATCTCGACATTTCTTTACATGGTTATGCAACAAATAGTACTTTAATATTTTATATACTCATTATTTTATGTGTCTCCATATCTCACTAGTACTATTAAAGACTCTAACTAACGGGTTCTATTTTGATGTTCTTTCTCTAACTTGGTTCTTCATATATAACTTAGGATTTTGTGAAATCTAATTGTTTTGGTGAAGTAAATTGAAGATTAACAGGAGTTTGAATATTCATAGGAAATTGCCTCATAGGAGATCTAACAACGTATTATTTCTTCTAACTCTCTAATGGCATTCCTATACAATATTTTAGACCTTCATTTAGACGACCTACAAATTTTTCAATAGATAATTGAATGTTCCGATAATCTTGTTTCCATTTTGAATCTACATACTCTAAAAATCCTGAAACATCATCTACTTCTCTAGCATTCAAAGTTTCTATCTGCATATCAAATAGATGACAAAATTCAGCTGTAAATTGATTATGAAAATAGGACTTTATCATTTTTAAGAAGTTATCTTTCATCAATTCTAATAAACGAATTTTCTTTAAAAGTATAGCACTTTCTTTATTATTAGCCATCTCTAACTCTCTTTTTTAAGCAAATAATTCTATTTATTAAAATGCATTTTCAATATCTACTTCCAAATTTTAAGATCCTTTCAATTATACATCCACTTCACCTAATTAAGTAATAAAATTAATTCTTTCATTTTCCTTTCCTTCTCTCCATTATTCATGCTATTAAATTAATTATGCCTTAGTTTCTTCTATCTTTTTTGAAACATTTCTTAAACATCTTTCAATTCCTTCTTATAAATAATCATCATATTATTCATTTTAAAAAATATTACCTTATTCTCCATTTACTAATTATAATAATCCTGCTGTAGTATTCTTTTTATTACTAAAATAAGTAGCTAAACATCCATTCTCATAAATATGATATAATTCTTCTAATTTATGATTTCGATCATGTAATTTTACTGCACAAGTTGAACACATAACTCTTTATTAACAATTTCTTTCTAAACATATCCAACTAAGTGATTATTTTGGATGATTTTTACACATTTATTCACTTTCCATTTTTAACGATTATCTAATTAATTATAGAGAAATTTAATATAAACTAAATTCAATTCAATATATTATCATTACTAAATTAACATACTCTAATATAATAATTAATAGCAACATGAAATGACGTATATTAAGAGCATGTCTTATCGTTTTAGAGAATGTCAAAAACGGATAATTTTAAATAAAAACGAAAACTAAAACAAACTTATCATAGATGGCAAGAAGTCAAATTATAAAAAACGAGGATGATTCATATGATCGTAAATCAACAAGAAACAATCCAAAGTATAAATAATCTATGTAATCACATTCAGATGATTATGAAAATGATAAAAAAAAAGTAGGTAGATGGACACCTGAAGAAGATGATAAGCTTTAAAAATTGATTGAAGGTATATTCAATTTGAAATTTATCAATAGAATATGGAGAAAAGAGTTGGAGAATGATAAGTAATGTAATGGAAGGTAGAAGTGCTATTTAATGCTTACATCGATGGACAAAAATACTTAGACCTGGACTCAAGAAAGGTAGAAAATTAATATATATAATTATTTAGGACCTTGGTAAGATAATGAAGATGAAAGATTATTAGAATGGGTAAAGAATAATGGACCTAGTAGATGGTCTTTATGTGCTGAAAATATTAAAGGACGTTCAGGAAAATAATGTAGAGAAAGATGGTTTAATAATCTAAATCCAAATGTGAAAAAAGGAGGATGGACATCAGGTAATTACTAATACATAAAATTTAGATGAAGATCATGAAATTTTCAAAGGTTATTTAACACATTCATCCTCTTGGTCTAAAATTGCTAAGAATCTCTTAGGAAGAACTGAAAATTCTGTCAAAAATCGTTTTTATTCAACAGTCCGAAAATTATTGGCTGATTAAGAGAAAAATGGAATATCTCTATAAGTAAACAATAATATATAATATAGATGTTAGAAATTAAATATGAAAATGGAACATCAGCATTATAAACATTTGTAAAAGAACATCTTTAAAAATTTGAACAATAATTGTCAATCTAAATGGAAGAAGAGAAACCAATTTCTGATTAAAAGTTAGAAGAATTTGCTATAAAATCAGAAGATGATAGTATGTCTAAAAGGAAAATATAAACTGAGAGTTATTAAGATTAAAATTTACTTTACAGATTGTTATAATAATAAGGAGGTCCTATTAAAAGAACTTCTTGTATGAAGGATTATTCAACAATATATAAGAAATATAAAAAGAGATATAATTAAAAGAAGAAGGATAAAAAATAATCAGAAAAAGTTGAGATTCTTAAAAAAATTATAATGAAAAAAGAAATTTGTTAATAATAATCTGAATTCTAAGATTTAAATTTGAAATAAAATCTCGAATAATATCTTGTTAATTTTCAGGAATGTAAATTGGAAGTCTAATCTTAAAATTAAGATTCAGATAAAATGAATGAATTTTAAGATAAATTATTAACCTTTTTTAATTCGTAATTAGATTAAATTATGATTAAAGCTTATACTGATATGGATAATACAAAATAATAAAAAACAATAGAAGATTAATAATAATAATAAGATAAAATGAATAATTAATTAAAGAGTTAGAATTCTAAAAGATAAATTACTAAACTTTTGAAAATAAAGGAAGAAGAAGCCTTATAGAATCAATAAGTAATGAATACATTTCTAAAAAAATTTATTCAATTTGAAAATAATGGCGATAAAAATGAAATTACTAATTATACTATTCAAAATCATAAAATTGATACAAAAATGATGTTTCTTATTAGTTAATTGCATACTTTAGAAAACATGTTAGGTGATACAAAAAAAGAATTTAGTCGATTAGAATCAAGCTTATATGATAAAATTCATAATAATTCTTTTCAATCTAACAATTCTAGTCAAAATAATTGATACTCAAATGATAATATTTAAAATATATCTTTATTTGTTAAATTGATTTAATATATTATTATAATTCTTTTCATAATTTGATTCAAATTAAAATCTTAAACTTTGTTCTAATAAACATATAATGACTCTCTTATAGCATCTTTATTTTATTTCATTTTTATATGACAGACAATAAGAAAATTGAAATTAATTTAACTCTTTAAGTATGTGCAATAAATCAAATTATTATATATTTCCATAAGGATATTATTACTTCAAATTCTGGATATTAATTAAGTCAAAATTAATTATTTTTCTATTTTTATTAAACAAATCATATTTGACATAAAAATAATTCAATTTAATAATAATATTTAATTTGTAAATCTGTATTTTTACAAAAATACACTAATAAACAAGAATCTTAACAATAACTATTCTTTAATCAAATTTTATATTTTAATTATAATATTAACGAGATATTACAATATTATTTACTATTTGATATACAATTTTATTCAAAAATCAACTTTTTATCTAAATTCACATTTTAAACAACAATCTATTTTCTTATGTGATAAGACTGTATGGCCAGATGAACAAAACTTACATTAACATTCACAAGTCTGCTATTTCTCAACAGGGTTTTCTTAAGCATAAGATCTATAGATCTAAAGTTTGATGAAAATAATACATATAAGTCCCTTGTTTTACAAACTAATTAACAAACGTGCATTGGATGATAACCAAGATTTTTACAATGAGTACATTTGCATTAGCAGGCTCTCATTAAATGCACTTCCTTATCGAGATCAGCCCCATTTACAATATCCATTGCATTTAGAGTTTAAATCTTATCTAATTTATTAATTGATAATACCTCAGGATTTCCATACTACCTAAACCCTCTTTGTAAATATATTGATGATCTTTAGGAAGTAAGAAATGCTGATATAAAATTTTAGGATGTTCGACTAAAAACAGTGCCTTAAGCATACCCCTTATCAAAGAGAAAATAAGCATTCCTATATTGATCTAATACATTTACTTAAGCAAAATTGATCTCAGAGATACTACCTTGGCTTTTTCAGTGAAATTATGATGAAATTTACATTTATCTTAATGCACTAATTCTTAATGACATTTTTATGAACAAGTAGCACTGCCACAGGCTGCACAAATAGCTGTGTCTTCATCAGCTGGTTTGCCACATATACATTTTAATTTATTAATGTCTAATTATATTAATGATCCTGTGTTAAATGCTCTTAAAGTGTCTAAATTTATTTTATCCTACTCACCCAAGTTTTCATTATTTTATAAATTCATATTTGCTTGAGAATGATGGTTAACTAAAAGAATATAATTATATCTACCTTTCACTGGATGATGTTGACTCATATGTTCATTACCACACATATAACACAAACTTTAGTCACAACTTTGGCAATATTCATTAGCCAATATATTTGGGAATTTTGTGTGATCATGCTATAAACATTCTTTAGGAGTTCTTTTAATTAATTTCCCAAGAAATCTGAACATAAATATAATTTATTTTATAATTTTACGTATAAAACTTCATTTTTATTTATAAGTAATTAATATGACTTTTTTTATTCTAGAACTAATCAAAACATAAAAGAAATATATACTATGTAAGATTTAAAATTAGAGAAAATATTAGATTATTGAAATATTGAAAAAAAAAAAGTGAAAACTTTAAATTTTTAATAAAATAATGAAACAGTAGCCACAGAAGATTGATAAATAATGATGAGCAAATTCATATTATATTTAAGTATTCAAATGAAATTTATATATAGAAATTTGGAAAATTTTGTCGCAATGTATGAAATTAATAGTTTATAATGATTTAAATAACATAATAATTTTATGTGGATATGATTAAATATATTCAGGATGAAATTCAATCAGTGCCCAAAAAATATGATGTTGATATGCTCAATATCTATCTAATTTCATTTTATTTACTAATTTAGGAATTAAAATAAATTGCTTAACTTTATAATAAACTATTCTGATTATTAAACAGGATTACAATTATTATTGAGTTTCTTTTTAAGATTACATGAAAAAACATCAAAGTAGTAAATTGATAATTTTCATTTTTTTCTTTTGTTATTGAAATTAATGTATTTGTAAAAAAATAAATACATACTAAAATTTCATCATCAATGGGCAAGGTTATTTTAATGAGATTTATTATTTTTTGAACAAATATCATTAATTTGCTTGAATAGATACATATTTTAAATTAGGATTTAATCATTATATTTATACTCATTTATTGTTGTTATTAAATTATTCGAACTATAATAAAATCACTTTTTATAGTACTAAATTAGGTTTTATAATTGGAGTTGTTTCATTAAATTAAAGAAATTCTATTTATCAATAATGATTTATTTTGCATGAAATACGAATGATTAATAAGGTTAATAATTATTTGGATAAATTTAAATATTCAACTTTTTTTTGAGGCTTAGACAATATAAACATTTGCTAATTTCGAACATTTAAATTCATTATAAGGAATAAATAGTTATTGTTTCAGTTTATAAAGAAAACTAAATTTTCAACAAAAATAATACTTATTTTAATGAAACTTTAATTTTTTTATTATTTATATATAATTTGGTTCAAAATGTATCCACATAATTTTTTTCAGAACTAAAGTTATTGAAAAATATCTACATTTTCTTAAAATCACTATCCCCAAACCCTTTGCTCTCCAGTGTTTCCCATATCCCAATTTTCTATCCATTTTTGTATTCTCCTTTTTGTATAACACTATTGCTATATTCAACACCTAATTCTACCCATTTCCCATCTTTCCTTCCAGTTTCATCAAATGATCCACCACCTCTATAAATTTTAATTAATTTTATCATTTGAAAACATACATAAACTCTATTGGTTTAGTAGAAGGTTTTCGCAACATTGTGTTCCAAATCCCCATTTTTTTACCTCTCTTATATTCTCCTGTAAACATTCTTTATGGCCTAATTAATTAATAATTATTCATCAATACAAACTGTAGTCATTACTCAATTCTAGCCATTTACCTTCCTTTAATCCAGTATCATCATATAATCCACCTCCACTATTTTTGAATTTAATTTAATTTTCATAAATACATGTTAATTTCCCCTGTAAAATACTCATGATCATAATATGTTTCCCATATCTCTTGAATATCCCATTTACCGATTTTTTTACCCTTTTAGTATTCACCTTAATAAAGGATTTTATTCTCCCTGCTAAAATCATATTGAAATAATCATCTACAATTACCTCCGACAAATATCACTTAATTCTATCCATTTTCCGTCTTTCATTCCATTTTCATCAAATAGCCCTCCACCTCTATGTTTTAATAATTAATTCTTACACTTTTTCTCCTTCAAACTGGATTTCCCATATACCATATTTTTTATTATTTTTATATTAACCTTTATTAAGAACAGAAATTTTTCTTTAATTAATATCTTAAATTCATTACCTGCTCAAGCAATTTTACAAGTCTTCCCATATATTATCTTTCATTCCACGATGATCAAATAAGCCTCCCCCACTTTATGATGATATATTTAAGTATTACATCTTTTGATAATCATCTTTAATATTCTTTCTATACATGATATCCCATTTGCCTACCTTCAAACCATTTTGATATTCCCCTTAGTATATGATTTAACATTCCCTATTGAAATAATCGATAAGTTATTACCTATAAAATCCATCACTTAATTCTATCCAATTACCAATTTTCATCCCTCTCTGTTCAAATGACCCACCACCGCTACAAATTTGTTTTAATAGCAAATACATCTAACTATATTTGTCTCCACTATATTCTTTAAACATGGTATCCCACTTTCCAACTTTTAAGTCGTCTTAATATTAACCATGGTAGGTGATTTATACATAACTTAATTTTTAGAGATCAAATTAATATACCTCTAAAAACAATTACACAAATCAACCCATTTACCCTGCTTCATTCCATTCTTATCAAAAATTCCCCCACCACTTTTATTTATCGAACATTTTACATTTATGCAAACTTTGTCCCCTCTGCTAACCTTGCCATTGTATCCCATTGGCCAGACTTTTTTCCAAATAAATAATGACCTTAATAAATAACTTGACTAAGACTATAAATTTTATTAAATCATAATATTACTTGCTAAAATAGTCACTCAATTCTATCCAATCACCGTTTTTTTAATTTTCATTATATTATCCACCACCTCTAAGAAAATTAATTATAGATGTTTACATTTTTGTAAACTCTTCATTTCCCTTTCCTCTGTACATAGTTGTCCATAAACCAAATTTTTTACCATCTTAATATTCACCATTATAGGTTATTTAACTCGAACTAAAAGATCAAATTGAATTAATTTTACCTTGAAAAACTATCACTTAATTCAATCCATATACCATTTTTTATCCCATTTTCTTTATAAACTCCTCCATCACTAATGGTCAACAAAATTTTACATTATTTTGTTTTCGAACACATAATTCCAAGTTCCTATTCTAACTCCATTTATGTATTCTCCTATTTCATAAACTTTTGCATTGCTTTTAAATAATTCTAATAATAAATACTCCCTAAAGTTCTATGTCATTTCTTTCCATCTACCTTATTTCTGACCATTTTCAGAATAAAATCCTCCAACACCATCATACCTCAAGTCCCAATCTGCAGTCCACTTGCCTATTTTTTAGAAACTGTGACTCCTCTCCCCTTACCAATTAAGAAGATATATTTGTTCTAAATTAGTCATTATCTATGAAGTCTCATATTGGTCACTTAAATTATTATTGTACTTACATCCTAATTATTTCTCCATCCACTATATATAGTATTTCGTTGTTGCCAGATTTTTTGACTTAGAACTTTATTTTGGTTAGCATATGATCCCCATTCTAGTTAGGAGTTAAACCATCCCAATCTTATATTTCCTCTATACCTAAAGGAAGAGAGTCTGTTTGTTAATTATAGTTTTGTATCATTAAAATTAATAATATATCTCACTTAACTAAAAATACATAATATCTAATCTCTATATATATTAGTGATATCGAATTTTATTATAAATTCAATTACTATATAATTTATTTATTCAACTTTAATACCACTAATGATGAATGAATATGATACATTAGGTTAATATTTAATATTAAATGAATATTTTCACAGATCATCCTTAAAAATGAACATAGTGTTGACTCAAAACAACTGCCTTCTATTCATAAATTTCAAGAGAAAGTATAGAATAGAGTTGAAAAATTCAATTTAAATACCCAGATATCTTGGCAAAATTATACTCATTTAAACTTAACTCTAGAATCTGAAGAAATGATCAAAAGCATATCCTAAAATTTGACTTAATCAATAAATAAAATATTTGATATGATAGAATAAGAAGATTAAAATTATCATAATTTTCTAAACCACTTACTATCCATTAGAATCTTCTTACCTTAATCTTAATAAATTAGTCGAGAATACATTAGAAAATTGGAATAGTTAGAAAGATTCATAATTTATATAATTAAACAAAATTAGGTAATGGTTAGATATTGAAATGAGAAATTTTGTAGGAAAATTGAATCGAGATTTAATAAGGATTTGAAATCCATCATAAAGTATTATTAACATTCAAAATTATTTAAAATAAAAAAATAGAATCAAAAAATCATTACTACTGGTAAGAAGGCATAAAGAATATGAATGCTGGAATTATATTTTCCGAAATAGTGATTTGATACCAGTGAAGGCAAAATTTACAGTTACAAAATAAAAACTAAAAAAATGATTTACTCATCTGATGGAATGAAACAAAGGATGTAAGACTTATTTATTGTAATTAGTGAGTAAATTAAGAAAGGTTCTAATAAAAGCCAGAATTGCTCAAGAATTTGGATTAAATAAAATATTTTCAATGGGTAGGAGAATATAGGAACATAATAAAAAAGTCGGAAAGTAGATATCTTCTTAGAAGGACCAATCTCTATATGGTTTTGGTGGATTATATTCTGATAACGGTAAAAAGTAGGTCAAATGGAAAGAATTAAGACCAAATTTTTGTGAGTATTAAAAATAATTAATAAATTAATAGTGAAGCTTAAGTTTCTTAATTTGGAGAATATGTAAATGATGAGAGAAATGGAAGTTGGAATACATTTATTCAACAACTGAAATGTATTTTTAATAATTTCTACAATAGTCGTGGTTGGTAAAAATTTTAACAGAATTTTACAAGAATTCCTTACTCACGGTTTGATTATTTATTGTGAAGGATAATGAATCAATTAGTTATATTTCATGGAATTTATTTATTGCTCTTATAAAAAATCAATTTTATATATATTTTAATAATTTTTCATTTTATAAATAAAAATTATTGCCCAAGTTAATAACTACTAAATTGCTAAAGTATCAGATAATAACATATTTAATTATTCGATTTTTAGGAGAATGCAAATTAATACAATTATTAGATTCAAATTTGATAATGGTTGAGAATTGATAATGATGTAATGCTTAATTAATTTCTAATTAAATGAGGGGGGTAACCCTTATTATTAGAATCAATAAATTTCAGTAATTATTTATTTAAGGTAAAATATTGTCTTCTGTTTCTTGTTAAAATCAAAAATGTGCATTAGAAAACAAAATAGTAATAATTTAATAACATAGAAAATTACTTTTAAGTCAAATAATCTAAATCTCAATTTAAAAATAATAAGGAATATATATTTAATTATATTAAAAATGTAAAAATACAAGAGAAAAATTTTATTCGAGGAAATAGAAGCTTTCTTTTGATTATATTTAAATAGAAACAAAAAATAACATTTTGTTCATTTTTTGATCAATATTGAAACAAAATATAACAAAACTAGTTCAATTTTCTTGTTATATTAATCTTTGCTTTTGAGATTCTCTTTTTTTAGAAATCTTTTTATGAATTGAGGGACTTCTCTCAACAGAGTTAGTGTCTTCTTATTCATATTTATCACATTAGATTTCTTATGCTTTAATTAATTTTTTATGAATTAATTAAGATACGATGAGAATTTTCTCTGATAAAACAATTCTTGTATCATTTTGAAAGTGCATGATTGCCAAAGCCAATTCAAAATGAGAATATTGATAAATTTCAAAGTCTATTTACATAATATTTGATTATTATACCTATCAGAATGAACATTAATAAATTCTATACATTTTCATTTACTTCAACATTCATAGCTAATAAATAATCTGAAGATGTTATAAGATTCAACTAATATCCCATAGCTTTCAAAATTTACTCTTCCATTTCATCATATTCCTCGTCTTTGTATAGAGACTAGCTTTCTTGATTATACAATTTAATTTAAGACACAATCTCTGTCTCATAAAACTAATACTATAAGAAGTTTAGTATACCTTGGAGGCAATCGAATATGCTGAGATTCCCAACAGTTAAAGGTATTCTGTAGAGATATTAAAATAATTTAAGTATGTATCAATAATAAGCACAGTCAGTTCTAATGTTTTTATCGAATGTTTGAATTGAGATGATTGCTAATTATAATTAATTAAATAATTACTGCGACGACCCATTAAATTAGTATATCCCTTTTGGAAGGACTTGCGGAATCATATGAGTAGTATGGATTAAGCTTATTGAAGGTTTTGGGCTAAGAAATATATTAAAAATTATACTTTGTCTCTAGTGAATAAATCTCTTAATTCAGCAAAACAAAACATGGCTGGAAAAATTAAAAAAAATAATTATAAAGCAAAACACTTTTAAATTTGAAATTTATAGATTAATTAATACTAAAGGAAACCATATCCAAAATTTAACATGATTTACTTAAACATCAAGATACTATAATTTAAAATTGTTTTTTTATAGAATCAAATATTTTTCTAATTTTTGCTTTAAATTATATTTTTCTAACAAACGTAATCTAAGTACAATTATTTACTATAGCCTTCATATTCAGAAGAATAAAAAAATGTTGACCTTACAGAAATACATCGGTAACATAAAGTAATAACAGAACTCAGATTTAACCTAATGTCGAATATTAATCATATTGGAGGATAAAGTATATTTATTAAAAACTCGATATTACTGATAGGTCCATGATTATAGATAATTACAGAATACTTTGAGTAAAGGTTTAGTTAAAAAAAATCCAAAGAATGACTTGAGTTCTAAGAGTAATTAATATTTTTAAAGGATATTTGAAGTAATAATATTATTGACATAGAAATGGAGATTTTTACTCTAGAATTAATTTAATTGAAAAAATATTCAACTTTAGAACTGATAAATCAATACTTCATTTGTTTAATGCTTCTTTTCTTCAATATTATTTTTAAATGCTCCTCCAAAAGTATGAGTGAAGTAGGGTTCAAAAATACAAGCTTTTGTGTTTGGACTCCACTTATGCATTAATTAATGAGCTGATGGAATGGCATAAACAAATATTTATTAACCAAATAAGTCCATCAATCTTGTTTTTTATTTTTATTTTTCTGAAGATAGTTGGTTCATTCATAATTTCATATCCTACCATATTCCATTCATCTCTGTATACTTCAGTAACTCTTCTTTAAAACCGACCAAACATATCAGCAGCTCCTTTTTATATTGATTTCATATTTCTGCTAACATCAAAAGTTAAATAAAAATTTGTAATTCAAGCACTCTTCAATTAAGATATACACTTATCCTATAAAACTATATATCATTATAATCATGTTTTTATTTATAAATAGTACTAACAATATTGAATATTAATAGTATTGTTAATTCAGATTAATATGAGAAAGAGTTAATAATAATAATCTTAAATATTATTAACAATAATAGTATTTATGAAAAATTATTTTTATATTTCCCCAATATAAAATTTTCTTATTTGAGCGAGTTGTTAATATATATGTTTTATTTTATCTAACATTTTAAATTTTATTACTTGTTAATATACTTAATGTAAGCACATTAATATTAAAACAAGTATGAGTGAAATAGTCAATTATAAAGTTATTGGATCTTGACTAAAAAAGGCATCTTTTTAGAAAAGATAATATTAAATTACATTACTCTTTTACTGATTAATTGTTTCATCAATTTTGACAGAATTATAAATTTAAATAACTTTGCTTCGTATTTCAAAGTTGACATCATTGCATTAACATTTAATAAGAAATCTATGTATTCAATTGAATATATTTAAAATTAAATTTTATTCTAAAATTAATTATTTTCTATCAATTATGATTAAGTTAATAAATATCTTAAGATAATTGATGAGATTATTCATAATTATTTTCAGAAAGGAAGAAGATGAAATTAAATATAAAAATACTAATAAAGTATTATTTTGAATAGTAAAGTGATTTTTACAATTAATTTATTATTTAAAATATGCAAACAACAAATGGCAATTCTATTTTGTAAATTAAAAATACCTAAGTATCAGTTTGCAATAATAAAAAAAAGGAATAATTGATATAATTTGATTAATATGATGAGGATTTGATACCAAAAAGTAAAATATTCTCTCCTTTGAACTTAAACTTAAATCTGAAATGTGTTGAAACATTTAGGAATAATAAAATATATGACATCAATGAAACAGGAACTAATGATTAATAAAATAAATCAGATTCATTGCTTTATTCACTGAATTCAAAATAAAAAATAGAAACTACCCTATAATAAGTTAACGTAATGACTGAGAGATTAAATAATCAAAACTTAATATTCTATGCTCCTCAATATATTCCTGATATTCAACTATTCTTAACATCTCCTATTCCTATAGGTATCATTATAATTGTTATTTATTATTAGGTAAAATAGTATAATGTACTTTTATAAAAAATTAAAAGTGGTTAAACAAATTCTACCCTAAATTTGAATTATTCTTCTCAGAAAGTTTAAAATTTCTATGTGCTGGAAAAAGATAATCTACAAAGAGGAAATCAAATTATATAATCTCTAGTGATTCATAGATATTTAATTCTAACAATAAATCAATATGTTTAGGGAATTTAAAACATGGAACTATAGAAAATTCATTTAATTTATATGATAATGGCAATGATCCCAATAAAACTAATCTATTAGAAACAACAAGAAAGGAATATGCAGTTTATTCTTATAAAAAATCAAGTCTAGGTCTCAAATCAATTAATGTCTTAATTCCTTCAGTTATTAATGGATAACAATAAGATTTTAAACCTATTACTCAAAATGAAGGTATCTAAAAAGCATTTGCTTAATAAAAGAATGAAAATGTGATGTAGTTAATCTCAAGACCTCCTATTTTCAGTGAAGAAAAGAATGAATATTAATTAAAATTCACATAAAGAGTGCGATTAGCTTCGAATAAAAATTTTATTCTCATATCAAATAATTAATAGAATGATGTAGAATTTTTATTTTAATTTGGCAAATGTGGACATAAATATTACAATTTAGATATTTGTCATCCGCTTTCAATTTTATAAGCATTTGCACTATGTATCACTTAATTTGAAGTTAAGTTAAAATGAATTACCATTTTATATACATATCTCCTAATTTTACTCATATTTTTATTATTATATATTAATATCATGTTCTATTGATTTTTCAAGATAATATATGTTCCTTCAAGAATATATACCTATTTGAATGATAGAAATTTAATATCTATTAGAACCCCAGAAAGGTAGATACAAAAATTCAAAGGGGGATGTCTAAGTTATTAATTTAAACTAATTTTACCTTAAACATTTTACAAAAAAAGAAGAAAGAAATAATATATAAGATTACCTAGGATATTCTTAAAGATTATTTTATATTTAAATTAATTTGAATAGCTTACCATAATTATAAAGAAAGAATTTCTAATTTCATATTGAAAGATATTAAAATAATAGAATATTAGAATAATAGGTATTCATAACTTGATTGATTTATTAAAAATTAAATAATATAATTATTATGAATTAAATTAATTTAGAATCATTCTATTCAGACTTACCTGATAGTTAAGTACTACAAACAATTTCATATGAAGCAGATTTGAAAATTGTGGACACCTAGGGTAAATAATTTCGACTCCCTGTATTTATTATCTTAATATTAGACTGTTTCCAAAACTTGTTTACATCCAAAATAATGTTATGAACTTGAGATGATACTTGAAGAAATAAGAATCAATGGTGCTTGGAAATGCGAGACTTGCAAAGCAGTCTCCTCTTATTAGGATTTGTGTAAAGATTTTAGACATCAAGTTAAAATTGAATTTAATGAATTGGTTACGAATATAATGATACTAGAAGGCAAACTATTTAATAAATCGAATAGAAAAAAAAGATTTTTAGATCATTTCACCAGTCCCTAAATTAAATTTCATTTAAAACAATTATATTAAAGATATGTAGCTGCGGAGTGCTCTATAAATTAATTAATGATTAAAGAGTTAACAAATACTTAAAAAATAAATACAGGAAAAAATTAAAGAATATAATATTGGGCTTATTGTTTGTAAGATAAAATAAAAATTACTTTCCCTGTAAGAATTATTGGATGCAAACATCCTGAATGTTATGAATTAACAAGTCTTTTATAAATATAAAATGTAAAACAGGAATAATTTTATGTTTGTGTATATCCAGGATGTGATAACCAAAAAAAGAAAATTGATATTTCTAACATTGATAGTTTATTCTCATCCATTTCTATTGATGAAGATTTATTACAAATTATAAAGAAAAGTAGTCTCAATTCAATGAAGTTTATCTTTAACTATTAAACATAAAAATTTGAAGAAGATGTTTATAGAGAAAATGGAAAAATTGTTGATCCTACAATAAAGAGTTATTATGAAAAATTTAAAAAAGAAATAAAGTCAACCTATGATGACTTTTAAAATTCAGTTTAATTATAGGTCGCATAAATCTGTCAAAATGATCTTTTTAAAGAATAACCTGCCTTAGAGAAATTATTAGGTTCATATAAGTTTCGCAATTTAGAAGTTAAGATGTAAGATACTCTCACTAATATGGTAATTGAATAACCTGTTAGATGTAAGAATTGCAAAGACTTTTCAATTTGTTTAGATTTGAAAAGTTATGCTTGCGAATATATTAAAAGAAAATTAATCAGTTAAACAGAAAAATTCTAGTGTCCTTTATGTAAAACTTAATTTTAGACCAATATGGCTACAAGTGTGTTATCTAATTACATTTACTTAGATTAAAATTTGTTATTTCGTATGTTTAAAGATTTGTCTTATATGAAAACAACAAAATTTGCATATTTAGGCCAATAGTATATGATTTAAGAATTCTAAGAAAGATAAGTATTATCAAAAGATTATTATATAAATGAAATAAGATAAAAACAAGGTAACTTAAGAATAGAATTTAAATCAATTTTCTGTTCTTTTAATAAAAATTTAAAATTATCAATTCCACTTCTGTTAGGAAAGTGTCCTAATAGATTTGTAATTGATTTTCTCACATTATATCAAGAAATGGAAAAACTCTAGTTTAATCTTGATAAAGGTTTGATTTTCTGTAAATGCTCATACTGTAATGTTAATCCAATTACATAACTATCAGGTTAAATCTTTTATCATGAAGCCTTTGATTATGCTCTTAAAAAGTTCTACAATTCTAAAAGCAATTAAACTTCATTTTCTTATGATTTTTAAAATGATACTTTAACCTCAAGTTAAGCAGTTTCTGATTCTAGAGCATTATAAAATTTGAATGCTCCTAGATAAATGGGATTTTTGGATTTGCTAAATGATGAAGAATATAAAAATATATTTGGTGTAAGATTATTGGAAGGAAGAGAATTTTAGATCAATAATATATCTTAAAATATTTGTGAAGGAATAGACATAAATTATAATTAACAAAGTATATCTGATAACCTAAAAGAAAAAAAAGATTCAATGAATAAATAAGCTGAGAAAAATCCAGAATTATCGAAATATCATTTTAAAGTTACTACAATCAAGCTTGAAGTTACAGAAAATCCTACTGGAGGAAATTTAGATTTTTAAGAATGAATAAGAAATAGGTAATTATGAAAGTTATATCTTATTTAAGTTCTTTTTAATATAAAAATTTTTTATCATCATATAAATCAGGAGGATTGTACTTCATGTTTAATATTAATAGCAATTCTCTCTTATGGTTAATCACTTTTTAGTTTGTCCTAATTTATTAATTCTTTATACATATTAATCGGATTTCCCATCTTTATTTTTATTATTATTATTCATATATCCAAAACATGCTTCCAGTACACAGAATGCCAATTATCTTCTGATATCAATGCAAAATTTTAGTCAGCTTCTGAATTACATACAATCTTAAAATTTACACTTTTTCTCTAATTACTTTCACATTAAGATCCTTATGAATACGTAATTTGTAATCCATCTTAAACGAGATATTTATTAATTATCAGGCTTACCCAATATTTCACAAGAATCAGTTAATACTCCCATTACTTTTAATGCTTAATATGCTCCACTCTAACCCTAATAATGCTTCTAGAGATTTTATATATTTATAATCATTAAAAACTAATATCTAAAGATATTCATTCAACATTTTCCAAAAAATTAAGAGATATGAGTTTCATATAGTGTAAGTAGTTTTCCCTAGAATATCTTTATTATTCAAAAATTAAAAATTGTTAAGAATAAAATCAATTATTATAATTCATTGTTATCTCATTTAATAAAGTTACCAGGGTATTAATTAGCCATTTTCAAAAACAAATTACTATGATTATTATTATGGCTGTGGGGTTTCTTATGCCAATTTTTATTAATAATTTTAGCTATATGGAGGAGGTTAGTATTAGTATTATGGTTATAGTAATTATTATTATTATGGTTATGGTTATTGATATTGAATTAGTTATTGCGCAATCATTTATGAATATTACTGTAATTAGTTTATTTATTCTAATTATTACTGTTATTATTATTATTATGATATTAAATATTATTATTATTATTATTACTATTATTATTACTATAATAATTGTTATTTTGATTATTCTTCTTCTTATTGCTTTTTATACTCATTATATTTTTGAATTATTTTTCCTATTTGCGGAATTTCATCAGTAATCATAGTATTGTCAAAATATTAAGTGAGGAGTTATTTTTTTATATAATCAAATAAATTTGCATCTTCATTACTTGATAATATATTATAAAACACAGGATCATAGTAAAAGTCTGTTATTTCTAAAGATGCTTTGGCCTTACAAAAATAGCAATTGCAATTAGGAAAAGTAGCAAAACTAAAATTATTTTTCTCCAAAAATCTTTTTAAGGATTTTAATTCAACTATTCGTTTTTCTTTACAAAATATTAATCTTAAAGGATACTTAACTTTTTTATTCTTCAATATACAAAATTATTTAGAATATGGGTAAATTTTATCTTTTTAATAGTCTATTTTCACTTATTTAAAGTCAATAGTTTGATGATATTAAAAAAATTTCTGAAATTTATCATCCTATTTATTGTATTCAAATTATTAAGGGTCGTGTGTTTTTAATTAGGCATTATACAAATATCTATCAAAATAAACAATTTATTCCAATTTGTTACAGTTTTAATGTATATAATTACAAGCAGGACAAGTGAATTAGTATTTTGTTTAGGAATTACTATAAATATATTCGCAAATAAATTCTTCAATGTCTTTTACATTTTATAATTCACAATAAATGCACCTACATGGAAATTATATTTCACCTAAATTTACTTTATATTTAGAAAAATTTAATCTATTTTATAATGAACTATTTATTTCTTTATTAATGATTTTTTTGAATAAGTTTAATAATTGATAATCTTACGTTTTTTCTTTTTCTAACATCTATTTTAAAGTGCCATTTTTTAAAAAATCTTAAATTTTTATCTTAGAATATTCAAATCCACTTTTCTAAAAATCCCATACTAATTTCATAGAAAATGGGTAGTTTTTTGAAATAGCACTGGCAAGATCATAAGGTAATATTAATTGTTACTTTAATTTATTTATATCAAGATGTATTTATGTCTTACAATCTTAATAGTAACATTTTACAGATGTTTTTTAATATATATCAGGTAATGCATTATTATCTTCAATCAATTTTAGTATGTTTGTGAATTCATAACAATCCAAATGCTTACATTCGTTTAGGTAAATTGGTATGATAATTTTTTAACAATTAATTAAACACTAAAACGGGAATTCCACAATTTAATTTATATGCATGCAATTGTGTTATTTAAGCTCTTTTTATTTTTAATTAATTTATTCAAGTAAGATTGCTTTCATATTTTATATTTATGTTTTAGATTTAGAGCTTTCAGCCACTCCTAAATATAATTATTTGTATTCAGGTTTCATAAGTAATTATCTAGCAATAGGTTAAATATCTTTTGAAAAAGAATGGTAAAATTATTATCCTAATATGGAACAACTAAAGCTTTTCTCACTCATACATTAAATCATGCGTGTATAAAATTCATCTTTTTTTATATTTTTCTTGGTGGCCTCCTTTCCGCAATGTCTACATTTTGCTTTTTCTTTATAGAAGAAGATGTCATACAAGTCTAAAATTACATGATTACAACCATCTATAGAAACCTTAAATATAATTAAATATCATACAGGCGCTTTGATTTGCCTAGTTTTTTTATCCCCAAAATTAGATGTTAGATTAACATCTAATTCATCATTTTTATATAGTTCAACCTTTCCTCCAGGTTATAATTTCAACAAAATTTCCTAGTACTCTGGTAACTTTCTGATACTCCTTTCTGAATTCGTGTAATTAATTTAGCTTCTTAGTTTTGTAAAATCTTGGTCTTACATCGTTCTATAAATATTTATAATTTAATTAATGTAATAATAAAAATATCAAAACTATTTATATTCGAAAAAATTCTAATTAGCATAGTAATAGAAATATGTCTTAAAATTTACAAAAAAAACAAATAGGATTAATAATTAATAATATTTGAATTATTAGAATTTATAATTATTAAAATAAAATGAATAAAATTATTTTCACTTGTGGGTTTATGATGGCAATTAATATAATATTTTGCCAACTTATGGATACTTTACAATCTTTCTTAATACCTCTAATAGATTGGAAATTTATAAGAAGGTAAATCTATAAATATATTTAGTGCAATTTGTAATTAATATGCTGATTATTTTTCATTATTTGTATTAGGTTTGTGGTTACTTTTAAAGTATTAATTAGAAGGTTTTCGCTTTAATTCATTTTTAATCATTATTGCCTAATTTTTTTTCTATATTGACAAAGTAGCTAATTTATTGTATTGTATTTTAGGTCTTTTAATTATAAAGTATTTTATCAAATGTTTCAGCTATTTTTGCAATTTTGTATTTATGGTCTGCGATCAACTAGAAGCATTTCTCATTACCTAGTCCAAAAGGTAGGTTTAGAACTTGTTACAAGCAAATTTAGATGAATGATAAATATTAGACAATTGTTTCTGTATACTACCCTTGTTCTGATTAAAAATAGAAAGATGTTGACATTAAATGGCTACCAAATTTTAAATATTCCAAACAAATATACGAAAGATTGTAATTACAGTTGAAATGGGTTCCTCATTAAATCGTCTTCGATTTTGGTCTAAGTTTCTTAAAGTAAATATTTAGTAAAAATATTAGTTATATAACATTTAAGGCTAGCGTTGAATAACCTTTAATTAATAAAAACCTTGATGTTGTTATTTTTAGTCACGGATTTACTTAACATAGAAATGCTTATACTTTTTTGTGCTAAGAATTAGCAAGTGAAGGAAATGTTGTATTTTCACTCTAACATATAGAAATGGTTTATCCTTGGGATTTAAAATAAACTAAAATCTTAAATTTTGGAAATAAGTCAGAAGTGCTGGAGAAATATTAAAATTTACGATCAACTCATTTAGATTGGAGATGTGAATAAGTAAAGTTTTTAATTTAGTAATTAAAATGTGGATAAATCTAAGAAATTTTTGAGAATTTTAATCCTTAAAGTATTAATTTGATAGGACATTCTTTTGGAGGAGCAACTGTTCTCAAAGTTGCTTAAGAAATCAAAGTAGAAAGTGTGATATCATTTGATCCATGGTTATTTCCATTCACCTAGGAAGAATTTAAGAAATAAGTTAAAGGAAGAACATTAATCTTAAGCAAAGATAAAAATAGAATTAAATAAGAAGTTTTTGACCCAAAGCTATTAAAGGATTTTTTAGAAAATAATAATACTGTTGAACACTATCGTATAAAAGGATTAGATCATGCCTATCCAAATGATTTAACTTATTTGTTGGCTACTGAGATGACTTTATTTGGAGAACTTAGAAGTAGCAAAAATATTTAATAAATTAATGAACTTTTGATTTCATTAACAAAAAAATTTATTAAAACCTTACCTTTTACTTAGGAAGAAATGAATGAATTTTATTGAATAAATATTATATCTATAAATCTTAAGTTAAAGGCATTTAAATTTCATTCTTCCTATGTCATTATTAGGTTGTATGGAATTAAAGAGAATAATAAATTTGCCATTGCTTCTTCAGGTTGCATTTTATTTTGAGTTTGCATGAAATACCATGCTCCTAAAGTGATTTCATTGCATTCATGGAAAATATTATGTCTAGGGAACTCACTATATATATGTTGTTCAAAAAGATCATCTGCTCTTATTAATTCTATAATTTAAGTTCCTATTTCAGAATAATGATTCAAAGTAAAAATCTAGTTTAATTACTAACTTTACCTTTAAGATATTTTTATTATTTATTTTTTAAAGGTGACAGTAAATGCTAATTTTAATTTGCTATTCCTCTAGTAAAACATTAACAGAAATTAAGTTTTAACTTATTTTTTTGTTTTTCAAAAATTCCGAATAAACCATTTGAATTTCCTATTGTAAAAATAAAGTAAATTACTTGTTATAAGTTCTCTACACCTTCTTCATTGAAAGGTTGCTCAATTATACCATATTCAACTGATGGATCTTGCTACTATCCCTATTCTAATATTTCTATAAATAGTTATTTAATATCTTCCTCCTACTCTTCAAATATTGTAAAAAATTCATTGTTTTAATGTAAGACCCAAACCAATCTAGCTATTGTGTCTTCATCAAAATTGATATTTTCTGAACCTTCCTATTCATACAGATGAGAAAATAATGTAAGTATTGCTTTTAAATATTGATTATCTTTCTTTTTAAGGCTTTATAGAGTTTAGCATGCTTTAGGTTAAAGAACAATTTAATCTATTTCATATTCTTCACATTCAAGAATTTATTAAAACACGCTCAAAAAATTTTCAAATTACTCACCCATTGATTCTTCAGTAGGTTCATTTTCGTAAAAGATTCTTAAACGGTTTTATGAAGGATCTTTTTCTATTAAATAAAAATCAAAAGGAAACATTTCTGTTTGATCAAAAAGATAATAAAGTTTTTAATTCTCACTAAAGTTCTATTTTTATGTTCTATTCTAAAAGTTCTATAGAGTGATTGTTTAGAACTATTCTAATTCTTTTTGAGGGTCTTCTTCGGCTAACATTTTCTCAAAAATCAATAAAATCAACTCTGTCTCATCAAAATCAAAAAAGTACAATTCATCTTAAAGTATGAATGATTAAAATAACTAAATTAAATACTCAAATGAATTAAACTCGTAAATGAGATCTTTTACTTAAATCTAAGCTCCATATTTGTGGCTTTTAGTATATTTATTAATCCAAGGTAAAGTTTTTTCTGTTATTAATTTTTTAATTTGAATTTCCATATCTTCTTCTTCTTATAATTCAGGCTACTTAATCTAATTTATTTTCTTCTCAGATTCATCCTATTTTTATTGAGGCTACTTTTTATTGTTCGATGGCACATAACTTGTCATAAAATCAATTCCATCCTCATCCTCATCTTCAATATCATCTAAATTAATATCATACTCATCAAAATTCTAAATAAATATATAAATATACTTGCTACTTTTTACTTTGATCTTATTATTATTATGGTTTTTTATCAAACTAATTCTCAGGTTATTTTATTTGTTAAATATTTGGCTCTGGTTTATTAATTATATCAGGTTTCTTTTAGTTATCAGGTTATTTTGGCTATTCTTTAGGTGGTTCAGGGTTCTTTGGTGGTTCTGGCTATTTTTATTTTTCTTTTGGAGGTTCAGGCTATTTGGGAGGCTCTGGTTATTTTGGTTATTCTTTAGGTGGCTCAGGTTATTTAGGAGGTTCTGGTTATTTAAGTAATTCTTTAGGTGGCTCTGGCTATTTTGGTTATTCTTTTGGTGGCTCAGGTTATTTAGGTAATTCTTTAGGTGGTTCAGGCTATTTAGGAGGCTCTGGCTATTTTGGTAATTCTTTAGGTGGCTCAGGCTATTTTGGAGGCTCTTGTTATTTAGGTTATTCTTTAGGTGGCTCAAGCTATTTTGGAGGCTCTGGTTATTTTGGTGGCTCAGGTTATTTAGGTAATTCTTTAGGTGGCTCTGGTTATTTAGGAGGCTCTGGTTATTTAGGTAATTCTTTAGGTGGTTCAGGCTATTTAGGAGGCTCTGGTTATTTTGGTTATTCTTTAGGTGGTTCAGGTTTTTTTGGTGGCTCTGGTTATTTTGGTTATTCTTTAGGTGGTTCAGGCTATTTAGGAGGCTCAGGTTATTTTGGTTATTCTTTAGGTGGTTCAGGTTTCTTTGGTGGCTCTGGTTATTTAGGTTATTCTTTAGGTGGCTCAGGCTATTTAGGAGGCTCTGGTTATTTTGGTTATTCTTTAGGTGGTTCAGGTTTCTTTGGTGGCTCTGGTTATTTAGGTTATTCTTTAGGTGGCTCAGGTTTCTTTGGTGGTTCTGGTTATTTAGGTTATTCTTTTGGAGGTTCAGGCTTCTTTGGTGGTTCTGGTTATTTTGGTTATTCTTTAGGTGGCTCAGGTTTCTTTGGTGGTTCTGGTTATTTAGGTTATTCTTTTGGAGGTTCAGGTTTCTTTGGTGGTTCTGCCTATTTTGGTTATTCTTTTGGAGGCTCAGGTTTCTTTGGTGGTTCTGGCTACTTTTGTTATTCTTTAGGTGGCTCAGGCTTCTTCTGTTGTTCTATCTACTTGTGTTATTCCTTAGGAGGCTCAGGTTTCTTTGGGGGTTCTGGTTATTTGTGTTGGTCATTTATATTTTAAGGTTTTTTTGGAGGTTCTCCTAGCTAAGATTATTCTTTTTTTATTTCAGATATTTTTGGTGGTTCAGTTTTGATAGTATCTGGGTATTTTTTATCATTTTAATTTTAAATTTAATAGTTTTTGTTTCTTATGTCATTATTTTAATTTGAATAATTTTATTAATGTTATATTTCTAGTTTTATTGATTAGTTTTGGTTAAAGGCATTTGAATTATCAAATTCTTTTTTTTGAGTTTTTATTAGATCTAAGTCTTTTTCATTTGATAAATTAGATTTATTATACAAAGTTGAATTTTAATATAACTTTTGATATTCAGGATATTTTATTTTTCCTTAAAATGAATCATTATAATACTCTGTTTTTGGTTGTGCGTAAACATCTCTATCTAACATGGGTTTTTTATCCTGATTTTTTCCTAATTCAAGTTACCACTTAAGCATATTATCTAATTTTGCCTACGGATTAGTCAATCCATTATATTATAAGTTAGAAAATGGTCGATTATGTGAAGAATCATATAAACTTTTTTCTAAGTTTGCAGATTTCTAAAATGATGACCCTTGTGAATTTCTTTCAAATTAGGATTTTTAAGTGTGTGAAAATGAGGAATTAAATTAATTTGACTATTATTAACTTTTCTCCAATAGATTATTCAATTAATCATATAGAGTATCAACAAATGTTTTGATTTGATTGGATGGGTTTTTTCCAGGAGATACTTTCTAGTAAAATTGCCTTGCTTTAACAAGGGAATCAGTAAGTTTACTTTGTACATCTTTTTTAGTTTAATCTAAAAGAGTATTTAACTCTTTTTATAATGAGATTTAATCAGATTATAAATTTGATACTTTATTAAAAAATGTACTTAATCTTTGAAGTTAAAACATATGCTACTAATTGGAATGGTGTTAATTTATATTTAAACTTGCCTCGTTTATACGATTTTCAAGAATCAAATAATAATTTTCATCTAATTTAATTAATTCCCATTATTTTTGTACATTAACTAATTTATTTTAAAGTTCCTCTTTTTTTAATTAATGATAAGATTTTTTGTTTGGAAGGATTTAAAAATATTCTGGTGCCAATTGATTTAAATTATAACTAATTTATTAATGAAAGTCATTATAAATAATTCTTCTATCTCTTTAACAAACAATCTGACAAATATAATATAGATCATCTATTGTTATTTAATTATCATCAACATCGGTAAGTATTTAATGAAACCTAAATAAGATTGTAGATTTACTTGTTTATAATATCTTCTTTATTAAATATGTTTAAGAAATTAGTATTATTTTTTAGTATAGCAGATTATATTAATTGAATTGAAATTATAAGTTATGATTCTACTAGCTCTTCAATAGATTAAATATCTTAAAGTTGATTATTACAAGTTGTTTCTAGTAATTATTCTAAATTAAATTTTGTGATATTAATTAAAAAATTAGATCCTTAATCAGATCTTAATAATTCATAAACCCTTAAAATTTAATCAACTTTTCTCAAAATTTCTTTATCTATTTCTTCTGTGTTCAATTTTTATTAAAAATAATTAAAAAGTTCTGTGGGGATTTAGTTTGTCTTCCATCTTATGTAATTACGTATTTCAGATACATTGTAGTCTTCTGGTATTGTAAATTAATGTTAATTTTTCTGTTAAAATAATGTCTAATCCAAGTGATCAAAGAATTTATTTAGTCTTCGTTCTAGAACGCAGAAGAACTTTCTTACAAACTCATCTACTCGGAATCCTAGTAATAGTATTATTTTTAACCATTAATGACATTATTTCCAAATGTTGTCAATAATTATTAGATAGAGCTATCGAATGATCTCACAGTTTTATTTACAAAGGATAGGTTTTCTTTTAAATAATTTGTTAATTCTTAATGAGACTAATATGAGATTTGTTAATTTGATATTCTTTTTACAGGTTCTGCACTTTAGATACGATTGTCATATCTTAAACTGTTATTATTAGATTTAATATTTGGTTAACCTTGTTTTTAATAAATGTACTCATTATCTGATAGCATTTTAAATAAATAAAAAATAAATAAAGAAAAACTGTTAAGGATTCAAAATAAAATTTCAATATTAATTATAATTTATATATATAACTCGAGTAAATATCATATTGAAAAGTTCATCAAATTGAACTATCAGATTTAACTGATTTTTTGTAAGATAATCTAAATAATAAATAAATATTATACGATCGATTGTTTGTTTTATCGCTAATTTTTCTGGATTATTTTCGACTTCCTTCTGACAATTATGACTAAAACATAGTTGATTATTATTAAACGAATTATGTAGATTGTTAAAGTAAGACTTAAGTTTTCTTGGCAGAAGGTCGAAGACTCTCTTTAAAATAGTTATGTTGCAAACACTCTTTCGCACTTATTCTTTTATTCTTATCATAACAGAGCATACTAGTTAATAAATCAAAGCAGGAATCTGAAATATTATATTCAATCAGATGTTCCATTGAAAGTATGCTCTCATTATAACAATATTATAAATTATCTAATTACGATTTCTAAAATAAATCTTGTGAAGTAATTCTAAATTAAAATAAAATAAATTACAGTTTATAGAACACAACTCCAAGACTGAAGATATCACTTTTATTGTTGTATTGGGGCTTTTAAGAATTGATAATTTCAGGTGCAATATATCCAGGAGTTCCACATTTTTGAACGCATAACGGACTTCCTTATTTTGTTGCTAAACCAAAATCAATTAACTTAATATTTAAATTTTTGTCAATCATAATATTGTCTGGTTTAATATCTCTATGTAGCAATCCTTATTCATGAATATATACAATAGCTAACAATATTTGCTAAAAGAAAGATTATAATATATATATTTTACTCTCATAATTGATTAAATTTCAGTTTAATGTAATTATGTTCCATGTTCATTGATGAATCTTTCTAAAGTTTAACCATCTACATATTCATGTATGATGACTATTTAATGAGTTTTATCATATATTTCCTTAATTTTCACAATATTAGGGTGATTTAATCGGTACAATATTTAGATTTCATTTATAATATCCTATAATTCAAATTATGAACTAATATTACATTCATTCTTTCTGTATTTGATTTTCCTTCTCGAATCTTATTCAGAAATTTAGCAGCTACTAATTACTTTGACTACAAATTTTACACCATTTATACCTAATGTTATTAAATAAATATACTTATGAAAAAGCACCAACTCCTAAAACTTATTATGGAAGGTAGAATTGATTCATATCAAGATAAACTATCTTAGCATCGATTAATTTCTTTAATTCTCTAATTTTGTTGGCATTTGCTCTAAAAAGCTTTTATTGGCCTGAGTATGGAATTGAAAAACCATAGAAATCCTCATCAATGTGAAATGTGATTGTGGATCTTAGAGATACTTCTAATTGGTATTTGGGTTTTGCCTTTGTCTGGTTTATATAGTTTAATATATACTTCCCCAATAAATATACTTGAACCATCATAGGTTAATAAGTATTATTTATCAAATATTAGATGTTTTCTAATACACTAGAATTGAAAGATCATTCCTTTTCAAATAAAAGTGCAATATAATCTTTCTATTATTATTAATAATTATCACTAATCTAGCGTTTTTTAATCTGCAAATTTTAAATTCAGTTGCGATTTATCATACTATTTGGTTTTATTTCAACTGACTTTAGTACTTGTTAAGTAGTTTGATTTAATGTGTTTTTTTTTTATAAATATATAGTGTTATCAATCATTTTCATATAATCATAAAATATCAATAATTAAACTTAATATTATATTATATTAAAAAAAATATATTGAAAATCAGTGTTAAAATAATTCTATAAATTTTAATTATTTACATCATTAGAGTTCTTTAATTCCTTCAATTAGAAATATTTTAAATATTAAAAAATTCTAGAACATAATTTAAATTCAGGAATTGAACAATATTTTTTAATTACCTCATTAAATGTATATAAAAAAGTAATCAGATTCATAACAATTATCACTTAAATTTTTCATTTGAAATTTTAGTTCTTTAGATACTAATATATATATTATGATATTGATTCAATTTTAATTTATGTCAAGCACATATACTTTTAAATATATAATAACACTCATTTAATATTAATAAAAAGTTCCAGATTAAATTTGAACATTGAATATACTAAATAATATTGAAAAATTATACTGAATTGATTATAAATACTAGAATAGTAAATTTTAATCACGCACACCAATATAGAATACTTAATTTACATTTGAAATAATATATATTTTTTTACTTTATTTTATATATAATGAAATTTAGAGAATTTGCGATTCTTTTTAAATTAATGAACATAATAAGTTAATAATATCTTTAATATGAATAAATAAAAGATATTGGAGACTTTTGTCAAAATTTAATTTTTTATAAAATAATAGCTCAAAAACTAACACAATTACTAAAAAGACTAAATAAAGAATGAAAAAAATCTTTTAAAGTATAGTAATTAGGATGGTTTTACATTTTTATGTATACTTATATTAAATGAAGATATTGAACTAGATGTCAAAAATTGCTATCTTTTAAAATCTTGAAATTAATTTATATATTTATCAAATGTCTTATTAACAGAAGGGTTTAAAAGCAATAAGATTGTCTCAAATCAATTAAACAATTTTAAAAGCTCGTAAAAGTTAAGAATATCCAACTGAGTGGACTTTAGATCAATAATCTAGAAATAATTTACTCAAATAGAACAGAGCTATCACTCAACATAATTCATTTCTCATAATGGAAGATGAGTTTTAAAAAATGAGAAGACCATAAACTTCAAATGGGAGTAGAAGGAAAAAAATGACTAATCATTAAGGTTAATAAATCATTTAAAACTCTAATACTAAATATGAGATTTTAGAATGTGAAAATGAAGATGATAAAGAGTAAAATAATAATAAAAATATGTAGTGAATAATAGCTGTAATTTAATTATATAATAACATGCAATCCAAGCAACACAATACGTAATAATTAGAATACGGTATCATTTTAAACTACTCTTGATTAAGATTTTCTAAGTTTGTTTGCTAATGATTGATTGATTAATTAACTTTTAATTTATATATAAAATGGGTAATGGTGCATGTCACTAATAAGTTCCTTCTATAGATGAAGTAAATTTAGTAGCTAGAAACTTTAAATAATAATAATTTGATCCTTGCAATAGTTAATTTATGTTACCTCTATTGAATTCATAATCATAAAGTCCAACTAAACCAAGTATCGAATCTAAGAACCCAACGATTGCAAGATTAGATGAGGAAGAATTTGAAATATTATTGACGAATGAAGATAAGCCAGATGAAAATTAATCACCTATAAGAGATAACAAATTCTCTAGAGCTCAATCTCCAACTAAACTTATCAAATCCAAACATCGTTATAAGTAGGAAGATATATACTTTTTGGAATAGTTGAAACAAGATAAAACAAACATAACTAGAAGAAAATCAACTGAGAAGTAACTAAGTCCGGTGAAAGTCATAAATTCAAGTCATTAAAAAAAGCATCATACTGCATTGTTAATTCATAGTCCTGATTAGAGATCGAAATAATTGATTAAAATGAATAGGTTAACATGCTAAATAGATGAAGCTGCCATTTTATCTCAAGAACCTAAATCAATTTTAAAATCTATTGGATCTGAAAAATCTATAAATAATTCTCAAAAGAGTAAAACCAATAGTCAAAAAAGAGTAAGGTTTGGTCTTGTATATCGATAATATAAATGAACATCACAATTTCAAACTCAAAACACTACTGTTATTTGAAATCTATTATTCATTTTAAAAATTAACTTTATAAATACTATTTACATCATTTTTAATTAAGATACTTTCAAAGCATTATTACAAAATGAGAAAAACTAAATTTAGAATATAAATTTATTAAATTTGTTTAAAAAAAAATTAATTAACTCTCATCAATTGTACTTAAATATAAATGGAAACTAATTTACTTTGTTATGTACATTTGATTCTTTTATAATTAGATACAAACTAATATTAGATTATATCATAAACTTATATGTTCAATAAACTATTTGATAGATGAATATAATTCAAAAAAAAGAATAAATATTAAAGAATGAATGCAAAAAAATAAAATATACAGATTGAAAATATTTATTAATAATCGTTATATTTTTAAAAATGAATCAATTCTAGGATGTATTCAATGAATTTTCTTAATTACACAATTAGAAATACAATTTAGGTGAGATTTTATCATTTTTGGATTCAAAATGTGCTAATGGTTATTTTGATAGAGATGTATATTAATAATTGATTGATTAAATTCCATAAGCATAAACACAATAATAATGCACAATAAATTAGTTAATTAATGTATTCAAGAAGGCATAGGATGTACTGAATGATAAAATTAGCAAATGTTAACAAATTATAGATTAAAAAAATATGTAAAATTGATATTTGAATTATTATTAGTGAAATTAGAGCATATAATGATAAAAATATGTAATCACAAACAAATAGTGTAAATTCATCAAGTAAATTGAATGTGGAAATTCTTGATGCTGACATTTTATATTAAGGAAATGGATAATTATAAGTAAGTTTAGAATGTATGTCATCTGTTATTTATACATGTAAATTGTTATTTGATAATATTAGAATTGACAAAAAGACAAAAACCAGTCTGGAATGAAACCTTTGACTTGTATTTTACTTAACTTTATGATTTAGTAATGTCAATGAGTAAACAGTATTGAAATTTATTTTATTGGATACAGAATTGTAACAAAAAAGAGGGAATGGTGGAGTAGCTTTTATAGATATTAATACTTTCGGAGATTAAATGCTTCATGACTTTACTGTAAATTTAACAGATGAAAGTAATTCTGTTGTTAGAGCCAAATTACATCTTAAAATATAATGGATATATTCAAAAGTAATTATCATAAATTATTAGTAGAATAAATATTTATAAGATTTAATCAATGAGAATATGATATAAATCAATTAATTGGAATAGGAAATTAATGATCACATTGTTGATTTGGATATCATAAATTCCCCATTTAAATAAGCAATCAAATTTTAAAATAATTTGACTATATCAACATATCAAACATAACCAAATTAATAATAGCAATAAACAAGTCCATTGTTAATTAGTGAAAATTAAATAGATAGACTAGTTTAGATTTCACTTTTATTAATTATTCTTTATTTAGTATTTGGATTGTTAAATAGTATGTATCGAACATTAAATTTTGATGTAAAATTTTTGTAATTTATTATATAGTTCTTAGTACTTTTTTATTGCTTTTTGTTTTATTAGAAAAATTATAAGCTTTAATCTTTACTACACATTAAGATTATTATGGTTATGTTAGGTGTTGCTTTATTAATGGACATAATTTGGCTTGCAATTTATAGCACTGTAAAGATAAGATTATATTTATAGCCATATTTAGGGGAGTTTAATGCACTTTATGATCATTTAGAATATGGATTGTAGAAATATCAAATAATATTAAGTTGGTTGTTGTTATTTGTGAAAGTAAATATAATATTAAATAAAGATTGTTGTATTAATGTTCTATGTTCATATTTATGCCATATATCCAGATAAATCTACATAAGTTTATGATTAATAATGGAATGCCATATTTGGATGGAAAGATATAAGACAAATCAATGTATATCAAAATTACAATTGATTATTATAATTATTTTGTTATTTTATTCCTCAATTAATAACTTGTATACTTAATAATATTCAATCTATGTTATATATAATATTCATTAACTTAAACCTTAATAATATTAAACATATTTAAAAGTGTGATAAAAAAGAATTAATGGAAATAAATTTCAGAAATTTTAAATATTGATATAAATAATGAATAACAACATTAGATTATTTCCATTTATAATTAAATTTTATTTCAGAAATAATGAATAATTCATATGCTTATGATCCTAAATTTAGCTATCAAACATCTGAATTAAATCCTTATATTGACCAATCCATCTCAACATATGGAATTGCTTAGTCTCAATTACAATATGGAGGCAGTAGTAAGATTTACTATTAATTTATTTTGCAGTTCGCTAACCTACTTACTCCAAACATGCTAGAAATCTGTCTTAACCTACACTCACAACACCTTCATCTTAAAGAATTTAAGTTTTTTAATAATCTATTCCTCAATCAATAAGATAACCTATTGTTAGAGCATCTTCTCCTTTAAATTAACAAAAAGTGTATTATACATAATCTATATAACCAGTGTATAGATTCTATAATGAACCTATTCAAGTAGTTCAATAATAACCTTAAGTTAATGTTAGTATGTTAATTTAGTAAAAATTATAGTTCGTGAAATAGAAGAAGTGCCAATTATACATGAAGTACATCATGTAAATAGGCCTATAAATGTGATTTCAATGGATGAAATTGAAGGTCCTTGGAGAAGTAAATAAATTCTTTTGGAGAAACAATTAATTGAGTTGTAGTTGATGATAAAGCATGGGCCTCAAAAGAAGATAGAAACTAAGTAAATCATAGTTGAAGATGAAGCCAGAATAAGATAGCTCTAATAAGAAATAGACTAATTTAAACATATTCTTAATGAAAACGAAGAGGAAATTTAAAATTTAGAAAGTTTGGTTGATTAGGCCTAATATAACTTAGAGAATGCAGAAGAAATGGCAAGCGGTTAAGTAGAAGAATAAAATAGAGAGTTAGCTAAGTGGAAAAAGAAGTTTTAAGACCTTAATAAAAAATATCATGATATTGAAGAGGATATAACAATGACAGAGGCTTAGATAGAGAGCATTTAAAAAAGAAAAATGGTTACATAAACAAGTTCAACTATCAAAACTGCTTCTAAAGTAAATTAATTAAGGGATAGTGGATTTAGAAGAAGTAGTGTTACAAAAAACTATTGACTTATTAAAATTTTGGATTAAAATTTTAATCGAAAATCTTAGTTGTATAAATATATTATTTAAATTTCTATGTTAAATATTATTTTGCTCTTTGATATAATATCTAATTTGGCAATATATGCATGTTCTGTGAGTGCAATGACATGTGAATCTATAACTGATCTCTATTTATGTTAATAAGCTAAGGATTCAAATTAGAATCTACTTTGTGAATGGGATTAAAATAAATGTGTAAAATCTATTCTTTATAAATTACCTTGCTCTGGTTATTTAAATGAATTTACTTGCCTTTATAGATCATATGGATGTAGATGGGATGGGACTAATACAACAGATTATGACAATGAAATAATGAAAAACAATGTAAAAGGGAAATGTGTTGACTAAAAGTATACCAATTTTGATATTTAATTAAGATGTGAAGATTAAACTATTGAGCATGATTGTGAATCATTTGGTCAAATGTCATGTGAATGGTAGAGTGGAAAATGTGTATAAGTAACAAAATGTGGAGATTTTGAGACTGTAAAAGGTTGTAGAAATACTAGATTTAAGGAGAAGTAATATTGAATTATTTATATTTAGATGTGTCCCAATTGTGAATGGAGAAGTATTACCTATTGAATCAAGATCAACAACAATTTTTGATACTTTTGAATGTGTTATCTAAGCTTGTAAACATAAAAAATATGAATATGATTGTACATTTGTAAATGGAGTATAATGCATTTGGGGAACTGAGTATTAAATTAATTTATACAAGTGGATGTTCTGTTTGTTCATCTTATACTTCATATTAATCTTGTACAGGAAATAAAGGATTATGCTTTTGGAATGAAAATAACTGTTAAAATATTGAGTAATTTAAATTATTATATAATTTAGATGTTAAGAATACAAAAGTCCTATCTTATGTAATAAAAAGACAGAATAATGTGAATGGAATTAATAAAAAATGAGATGTCAACTTAACTCCAAAATAGCTAATTAACATTGTTATTCAGAATACTTAGATTAAATTAATGTAAGTATTAACATTTAAATAATGTTTATTATTTCCCTTATTCTAATTGGATGATTTTTCAATAATTACACCATATTTTTGTTATATATTAATAATATATATATTTCTAAATTAATAATTATTAAATTAAATTACAGATTAATTAATTCAGTGGCTGTTCATAGTTTTATCAAAGAATTTTTTTCACCATTTATTCAGAGATGTATCTAATATAGTAAAAGTTTTATGGTGTTATTTGAAGTGGATTGAGGTCATCATCTTCTGTCTTTAAATTTATTTCCTTTTTTAAATACCTACTGGCATTTTTCTAAAGGCATGTTTGATATAAAATATAATATTTAAATACTCTGCTTATTGAGACCTTTATTAAAAATATATATATAGGTTAAATTAAAAATATTATAATTCACTTTATCTCAAAATTTGAAAAAAGTAACATTTCTTAAGCAACTTATTTTACTTTTTCCACATTTGAAAGAGACCATGGTAATCTTTTAACATCAAATTCAAACTATAAATTGTTTAATATGTATTAATACATTTCTTTAATCTTATATATGATTCATAATTTTATTGCATAGAGAGGCAATTTTTTTTTTTGAATCTTTTTGTATCTCTGATTCTAAACAGCCTAAAATATTATAACGATTTACTTAAGAATTCTTTATAGTAAATAACAAAGGTTTATGAAGAGAATATTTATTTTAAAAAATCTGTATTCATTGTTTTATTTTTACTATTTTTTCTAAATGGAAGCATAATAGTGGTTTTAGTATCTTTCTCCATCATAGTCATGAGTATTTTTTAAGCTGATTTCAAATTTGTCTCTTAAAATATGATTATATAAATACTTGTTTTATCATATTTCTCTTAAACTCTTTTGAATATAAATTTTAATGCTTTACGTAAGCAAAATTTTACAAGTTCTTCCCTACTTTTCTATTGACACTTCTATTTCTGTGCTAATATTTCAAGCACATTAAATAAAGCTGTCTAGTTGCTATTTTTTAATTTTGATATTGTATTATGAAAAGTTTCATCCTCATTGACAACCATCATTATGTATTGTTCTAGAGTTTCATTTTTGACTTACGGTACAACATCTTAATATTCTAAAATTGATCTTCTTGTACATTAAGTAGAAATTGGGTCTTCATAATAACGTGCTAAATATTATTTAGGTGGAAATATTACCATATTCAAAATTTTATTGAAGTTTCTATTGATATTATGGATATTATTAGGGGTAAGGCATCTATGGAATGGCATAATAATTATTATAATAGGAATGTTGTAGATTCTAATAAGCATTCCAGTAATTGATTGATTATTAGGAATCAAAAATGAGTTAGTTGGGTAAAAACTGATGCATATTTGCAAATAATACCAAAAATTATAATTAGAGATAAAAAAAAAAGATTTGCAATTTTAAAGTCACTTTATATGCATTAATGCGTATAATTAAATTAATCCAAGTTTAATTTATTACTTTAAATTGAATTACATGGCTAGGAAAAGCAAAATGGTGATCCATTTTAAGAAACTAATAGAAATATCATGAAATTAAAGAATATTCTTAAATATAATTAAATTAAATTACTGATATTATAAGAGTTCATTTGAAGAATATTAATTTTAGTTTCATACAATATTTAGTTATAAAAATAGAGACAGACTTAGTTTTAACTTATAAAAATACTCTTTGTATGTCAAATAAACAATAATCAAAATACATAAATTTCAATATTATAAAAATAACATAATGGATAATTCATAAGATTTTAAGTTAAATCGATTGCTCGATTAAATTTCAATCATTAAGGGTGATATAGAAAAATTAAATGAATTTAATACATTTGTACTCATGTGTAGAGAATTAACTAAGGTATTTGTAAGTTATCACTAAGTTAAGATTTTTATGGAAATGGGTGGAATTTTAAAAAAGGCTTTTGAAGATATCACATCTAAATGTAGAATATTAGAGAGGAATTGGAATATGCATAAGCATGGATCTCTAATTGATTTTATAATGTTTGAGAAATAGAAGGGTATTTAGATTTATCTTATTATAGACCTTGCAAAATTGAATGGTTAAAATACTGAAAAGTTTGGATATAAAGAAGGAGACTTCTATTTTGATTATGAGTCATCAGCTCGTACAGTACTAAGACTCATGTGGTTTTTCGATTTTATTTGTCATATTACTAACTAATTGATAACTGATTAAAAGAAAAGTTTCAGTTCCATCTGCTCAGAAGCATATAGTGAAAGTCTTGGTCCTCATCATTCCTTCACTATAAGAACAGCTGTTAAAGCAGGTTTATATACTGTTGGAAGGTACAATTTTATAAAATACATAGTCGTGATAATTTCTATCAAGTTTTATTTAAAGAGAATGAAAATAAAGAATAAGCATTAGCATAAATAAGAGATTCACTTATGAAATTGAAAACAAGACTTTGGACACTATACAAAATTGAAAATTTGGATGAATTGCCATGATTATCATTATTATAATAATATTGTAGCACTTTGGCTGTAATTTAATTTTCTTCATTATTTCAATTACCATGTTGGAGATTTAAAAGAGGGAATTCATAATTAAATTCTTGGAATGAATATCAAATCAAATACAACACCTCATTATCCAAAAAAATCAAATCATTTTTATTTTAATATATGAATTTTTGTGCATAATAAGTTTATGTTTTATTTAACCAAATATGATCTTATCTATCTTTGACAAATTTAATGAGGACACAACTGAAATCAAATCTTAAATTTCCATAACATTAATTTTAACATTGAGAATCTTTGTACATAAAGAATTATTATTTTGATATGATTTTTATTCTAGTTTAATAATGCAATTTGTATCAGAATTCATTATAGCTATTCTTTTTACACCTTTATCTTCGAGAATTAATTTTACGTTAGAAATATTTATATACATTCTATTAATTTTATCCTAATCTTTATTCTAATTTATTATAAAGTACATATAAACTTTGCTTGATATATCACAAATTTTGGAATGATCAACATATTAGAGTTACTCAAATATTCATTTAAGTCCCAATTGATTTCCTAATACAAAAAGTTTTTCAGTAATGATCAAATAATATCACCAACTAAAAAAAATTTAGATATATTATAATAATAACCTTTAGAATAATATCTAGATAAACAGTTTATCTCTTTCTATAATTAATTTTTTCTTTAAAATAACGATAAGTTTTAGATTATTCTAATTCCTCCTTTTATAACAATAGACTTATTTTTGTAAATTAAGGATATCAATAGTTTTTATAATAATAATCAGCAACATCTTGATCCACAAGTAAATATAATAGTATATACATAAAAATATTAATAATAATCAATTCATCACTTCCAAAAGTATTACAATAAGAACTTGTATTGCAAACAAGATGTTACCTATCTATTTGAATTTTCTGTTCTCTAAATTATCTTAATGCTCTTATTTTCTTTTAATCTCAGGAGTATAATAAATCTCGTTATCTTAATACCTTGTTTTTTTTGGAGTAAAGAATAAAAGTTGTTAAGTTTCCTTTTCATACTCTTCTTGTGTCTTGTAGGGTATTATTTCCTTTTAGGTTTATCTAAAATCTGTTTCAGGTGAAGAAAATTATGTATTGAACTATTAATCTTAGGTATCCTACCTTTTGAGCAAATAGTGATTTTCTGAAATTTGCATTTGTCTTTAAAATTTAATAATCAAGCGGCAATGACCTCATATTTTGCTTAAATAATAATTATTCTATAATAAAATAATTTATTTTAAATTTTAAATATTTTATTTTAAAGACTTTACAACTTTTACTATATATTTATTTAATATCTTATATCCATAAATATATTATTTTTATGATTTATGATAATGTTCTTAATTATTTAAGTATTTAAATTGTTTGGATCAGAAACTTTACCATTTAATCAAAATATATAATTCCTAATTTGATATTAATTAAAAAAATTATATATTTTTTTTAAAGAAATGTAAAGTAGAATGGCTAAGAGACTGCAAAAGGATTTAGAATAGATGCAAAAATCTTACGTAGATTAATTTACTGTGAGAATGCCAAATAATGATATTAAACATTGGATTGTAGCATTTGAAGGTGCAAAAGGAACATTATATCAAGGAGAGAAATTCGAGTAAATTAATTTAAATAAATTAGATTGCAATTCAAGTTTTCAAATGAATATGTAGAAATACTTATACTTATTTAGCTCTTTTTTCTATGAAATTAGCCAATCGAATCTCCTGAAGTAATATAATTCTCAATTATTAGGTAATCTTTATTGGCAAACCTCCTGAACATGAACATATTTATTCCAATGGATTTATTTGCTTATCAATATTATTTGATGGTATATCTGATGAATCAATATTTTAGAATGGTCTGCTGCCCTAACTGTAAGTTCTATTTGTTTGTCTATACAATCAATGCTCTCTAGTGCTGCAAAAAAGGTCTATTATAATTATATATCAGATGAAACCACCTAATGATGCTGAGTTTGTGAAAAGAGCAGCTGGAAGAGGGCCAAAGAGTTTTCTTTGGAGTTATCATGATGAAAAATGTTGAAGGCGCTTTAAAAATATATAAATTAAATATTGCACCATATAAACATCTAACAATCATTCTTATGCACTCTAATCAATTCAAATTAAGTTGCATTCCAGTTTATAATGCATAAATCTACAATTTAATTTATTTTTATTTTATATTAAAGCATTATTAACAATTTTTATTGTAATTACAGCTTATATCTATATTATTATGAAGTATATTCTTATGTTATATAATATTTAATTTTTAGTATTAATGGTTTGAAATGAATATCTAAAGTCAGTAATTATGATTATTTGAGTTGAGTTCTTTTTGAAATAAATTAAATTATTTAATCAACCATTAACAAATCAATTAAATGAATTTCTCTCTTATTCAATCCTTATAAAAAAATAAAAGAGAATACTAAATAAAACAATTTATTTATTGATAAATAAACATTATGTTTTATATAAAAAGAATAACAAAGTATAATTCTACAATATCTAATATATAATTAACCATCATTTCTAAGTCTTAGATTCTTAATTCTAAGTATATTATTTGTCTAGACGATAAATATTAAGGGCCTATTCAATTTCTGATTTAAAAAGCTCTATACTCCTTTCTTTTGTAATCAATGAATTAGATGTTGAAGTATTGATACTATTGTACTTTTCTAGACTTTCATTTTAAGTCTTTTGTGATATTTCTGTTATTTGATTAGTATGCAATTTTTCCAATAAAATTTGTTTCAATACTTTTACCTATATTATTTATTTTATTACTTCTTTTTTTAAATCATCGTTTACTCTTTTCTAATCTACTAACTAATTATTGACAGCTGAAATAAATAATAAAAAATACTTTCAAGTCTAATATCATATTATTTTTTTTAGATATCAATCATTTGATTTGCTTTATTGAGTTCTAATTAAAATACTAAAACATTATACATTGTTTCAAATCTTTAATTTCCTCTATATATAGTTTGAAGATTTAAGCATGGGCAGCTTCTAAAATAATAGAATCTAATTTTTATTTATTTTCATTAACTAAATCTGAGACTGCATTTTAATTAGGATTAAAAGATTTCAGATTTTCAGAGAGACGTGGACTGATAATGGGAGAAGTTTATTTTGAAAAATTTTGTTTTTCTACTTTGATCTATTATCTTAGACAATTGATCTCATTCAACAATTCAGGAGCCATATCAGTTTTATGTATTTTATAGAATTGATGAGAAAACTTAAGGAAATTTTTTTCAGCTTTTTTATTGACTTATTTGGAGACAGTATAAATTTTCATCATTTCTCGCAATTTCTATTCATTCATTTTTTATAAAAATCTAATTAAAAAATTAAAACTATTGAAACATTCAAAATTTCGCAGACTTATTCATTTCAAGTAGAAAAATATATAATTTCTATTACTAATCTTTTAATAAACAGAAATATTAGCTTTTAACTTTTTAGACAATATAAGCTAGAAATTAGAAATACTTATTAGATGATTAAAAATAAAAAAGTTTATAAGATTTAAATTATAGCCCATAGTGGGAGATAATTATAATTTATTATGTTTAAATTTTATATGAAAAATCCTTAAACATTTTTGATTTTATTTTTTCCTAAAATTTATATATTCTAATTTTTACTACAACGACAATTTATATATTATAAATTTTTGTAAAATATTACTTGATGTTATTTAAATTTATTATCTAGATAAATTTAAATAGTGTTTATATCATTTTACATGCAATGAATACGATATTTGATGAATAAAATTTACAAAACTCAATTGCTTAATTCATGAATAATTGTATAACTAAATGTAATGATGAAAGATATCAGTACAACAGCCAAGCAAATTTCATAAAATTTTTCTTCTTTTGTTTTGAAGATAATTTTGTTATCTTTTAAATTTGATTTGATATATTTTGCTCTTCTTTATAATTCTATAATATTTCTCAATCCTTGTTTTGTCTTGGATGTTTCATATTATAAATGATTAATTTACTCAGTTATATTTTTGATTTTTAATTCCTATATTGCCTATAACATACTTCCTCTGGGAGTGACCAATTAAGAACTCTTATGAATTGATTACTATAAATGCTAATTTTACTAGAATTAGTTCAATTTTTATATGTCGCCTGGATCTATTTAACTAATTCTTTTTTTTATTATTGAGTAGGTTCTAATGTAATCAAAATTTATCATGACAGCTTTTTTTTCCAAAATTTAGATCATCCTTGAAAAATGATGAATTTTATTTTTAGAATATTTTTCATGATTTGTACTAAAATTCATTTTAATTAAAAATTATATATATGAGAAGATAACAATGCAAAAAATATAAAATCAACTATTTTATAATATGTTGTAATTATTCAATAGGGAATTATTAATACCCTATATTAATATATATATATGTAGTTTACAATTATTTATATTCAATTAAATAATATTTGTATGTTAGTAAAGAGATATCGAGTTCAACTTAACCATCTCTTATAGAATAATATAGTTTACTATTAAATCACAGTTACAAAAGTAAATAATGAAAATGAAACTAAAACAACAATGAATAGATATTCAGAATTAAAAGATTTTCATGATAAGTTACACAAGAATGTTACTCTCTTAAAATTATAAATGCAATTACCATAGTTTCCAGGAAGATCTCTCTTTACCAAAACAAATGAGAATGAATAAAAAATTATAAAAAGAAAAATTGAATTAGAAACATATTTCAATGAACTTTTTAGTATTGATAAACTGCTTAGTTTAACTCCAGTCTAATAATATTTACCTTTGGAAGTTATTTCAAATTAATAGTAAGAATATGTTTAAGATTAATAGAATGAATATTAGTATAAAGATTGAAAATTACGTAATTTATGATGAAGTAGTTGTATATATTCTTCGTTTCAAAAATAATTTAGGAAATGATGAATGGATATATAAAAAAAGATATTCTGAAATCAAAAGTATTCATGATGCTCTTCTTGATCAAGGATTTAAAAATAAATTGCCATCATTTCCAACAAGGAAATTATTTGGATAAACTAATGAAAATACAGGTAATATTTAAAATAATAATTATAAGAAACTATAGAAAAGAGAAAAGAAGACTTAGAAACTTATTTGAATGCTTTATTCCGCACTCAAGAAATATAAGAAAGTTAAATCATTAAATTTCTTATATCAGATTCCAAAAAATATCATGAAAAGAATCTCAAACTTGAGTAATTAAAAAAATCTTCTACACTAAAGACAAAAGGAGGAGACTTAAACCAAAGAGTCGATGAAATTTCATATAAAAGCAACTTTATAAATTAATGAAAATATATGATTAATAACTTAATATAAATATTCTCAATAATTATATTTTGATTAGATTTTTTTAATTTTAACTCATTGCATTTTAAATATAGTCAATATTAATTAATAAAAAAAAATATTTGATCTCTTCATTATGCAATAAAGATCTAATGGATATATTAACATTGACAATTCTAATAACAATGAGTCTATTTTGAGTCCTAATTAAGAAAATAATAGAAGTAGCAAGAAATTAAGGAGATTATTGACTGATGATTTCTCTTATTTTTAAAATATGAACATCAGATAAATTGATTAATCAAATCAAGATGAATTTCTACCACAAACCTTAAAAGAAATGGTAAATTAGGCAAAAATTAGATTTATTGAAACCACTCCAAATTCTATAATAAGAAGATAAGAAAAATAAGTAAAAATTATCTTAATTCACTTTAGACTGTACCATTTTATATCAAGTAAAGGGATGATTAACTCAAAAAAGTTAAGTCATTTAAATCATCTATTAGATAATAAGATTATAAAGAAGATGATGTTAATAAGAAAGTGTGTATCTACTTAATTGAGGCCTTCTTTGTTATTTTGTTAATCCTATTTACTACTGAACTATTGTTAAGAAAATATTTATAATGAAAATATAATGCGTACTATTAAATGTTTTTATCTAGCATAACTGCACAATAATTTATTAATGAAACAAAAAAATTCTTTATTATTTAAAAAAAAGTTAGAAAAATATTGGAAATTCAAGATTTGAACAAATATTGATTACTAAAGGATAATTCAACTTAATATTCCTGTATTATTAATGATAAATGTGATGTCGTGAAGATTCTTTAATATAATAATTTCTATAATTAAAAATAGTGAGAATTATAATAATATTTTATTTCAATTAACCTTACTATAAAATATTAACTTCTGCATCTCTCTCTTTAGTAAATTACTTTCTATTTGAATTGATAGAAATACACTTAATAATATGAATCTATAAATGATATTCTAAATATATCTACTCTGCATTAAACCAATTTTCACATGTTTTTAATTTAATAATAAATTAATGAAAGCTGATAGTTTTCACTCAGCATTATCGGATAAGAATGCTAAATATAATTAGTTTATATGTTCTTAGCTTTTTGCAGGTTATAAAGTTCGAAGCAAAGAGTATTAAAAAAAATAACATATACTCTCCAATACATCAGATGAATAAAAAATGGTTAATAACTTTACATCTTCATAAAGTTATTTAAATGCAATGAAAGCATTGTAGGAAAAGATTAAATATCTTGAATTAGAGAATTCCAGTTTATAGACTCTAGTGGTATTGATGAATTTATAGATTAGTCATCAAATGATTACAAGAGTAACAGTAAATCTAAGGAAAGAAAACATAAGGAATCAAGTGTGCATTTGAAAACTAGTGAAAACTTATAAATTAAAGAACTTGAATCAAGATTAATGTAACAGGAATTTACATCTAAAATAAAGATTGAAGATTATGAATGTAAAATAGGACAATTATAGCATAATTTATTGAGTATTACTTAATAAGCAGATCAAAAATATATTGAATGTATGGAGGAAATCTAAATTTTGTAAATTTTTTATTTGATTATATAAAGAAATGAATAGATAAGAAATTAAGAGGAAAATAACATTAATTTCAGAAACAAAGTTAATTCATAAAATTAAAATTTATCTTAAGAAAAATAAGTTTATATATAAAATATATATTAGAATTATTCAAACTTATAGTTCCTTTTTGAATAAGAGAAAAATGAGAAAAAATTTTTGTTAGAAAATAATGAAAAATTATAATAAGAAATATTAAAATTAAAAGAGAAATTATTTGAAGCTGAAAAATATATAGAATAATATACACTTTATTATAATGATAAAACATTTAGAAGTAACTGAATAAATATTTTAGAATTGGAGGATGAAAACAATAAATTAAAATATTAAATAGAGCATTTGATAATAGAAAATGAATAATTTAAGAAATAAATTCAAAACTTGAAATCAAATTTAGATTTAACTTAAAAAGAACTTGAAGAGT
The DNA here is from genome assembly GCA_000733385.1 of Paramecium biaurelia. Classification (NCBI taxonomy): domain Eukaryota; phylum Ciliophora; class Oligohymenophorea; order Peniculida; family Parameciidae; genus Paramecium; species Paramecium biaurelia. The sequence continues at coordinate 159,614 of JPFL01000104.1, forward strand.
CTGAATTTAGAAGAGGTAAAAAATCTTCAGAATCAAACGTAAGAATAGAGTAATTAAAATAGTAATTAATTACTCTATCTTCAAAATCTAATTTATCAACTCTAAGTCCAAGAGTTATTTAGAAAAAGAATATAAAATAAGTGTAATCCAAAGAAATGCCAATAAAAACATAAAAAATTAGAGATTTACGTTAAATCAAAAGCAAGAGTCTAAATAAATTCAAGGATCCTTAATTTTTAACTCAATCTTAATCAATGTAAAATAATAACCTTTAGAACTAAAAACAATAAGTATATGATTCACAAAGTAGTGGTGTCAGTAGATTGATAGTAAAAACTTTAGAAGATAATTATCCATCTTAATATAAGAATGATGAATACAACAATGTAGTCATCATTAGTGATGAAATTACTTAGACTGATTAATAATTTTGTAGAAAACAATAGAAATATATTCAAGCTATTTAAAGAATAAAGTTTTTGGATGAACAATTAGCATCACTTAATTTATAATTCTAAGATATCGAATAGTAAATTCAATAGTAAACAGATATGAATATAAAAAAAGAAAAGAGATAGAAATTGTTAGAGATAATCGATTAAATTTAAGACATTAATAAAGAATTAAATGATCTTGTAACTATATAGAAACTTGCTTCATAATAATGATTCTTCGCATTGTATTTTTTTGTCTGTATAACAAACTTGTAATTATTAGCTTTAATTTGAGGATTTGTTAAGAGTTAATTTAAAAGTGTGAGTTGAATTACTTCTTAAGTAAAACATATTGTCTCTTGGACCTATATATATTAATTTTTATATTACTTGATTATTATTAATATGATTTTCCTAATAAGGAGAATCCTTTATTTTTGTGTGCTGACTAACTTCTATAAAACTTTTTTAATGTATTAACTATAGGTTTAGGAGTATGAACACTCTTTATCAATAATCTTGTAGGTTATTATTATTGAGAATTGTCATTATTATTATTATTATTATTATTATTATTATTATTATTACTTGATTCATCTCCTAAATATGATGTTATGGGCCTTTTTAGGTTATTTAGGAATCTATGGGTTTTTAATTTTAACAATTCCATGTTAAATCAAAACTGAAAATTACTATCTTTTATAATTAGATCCTTTTCTATAATATAAATTAAGGGGATCATGAACTTTTTCAAATAACTAATATGGATTATTGTAATGTTGCTATCTTTAGATGAATTGTTATAATGTTATTTCATTTGTTTTTTTAGTAGATTCTAATTATTTTTATTTAAAATATTATTATATAAAATTAGGTATTTTTTTGAAAGGACTTTTAGTTCTTTGAAATTCTCCAAGTTCTTCATCTTGATGATTTGGTGTGTTACTTATATTGATTTTAGTTACATTCATTGTAGTGTTGTTAGTTTGTTATTACTTTTCAGAAGTAGATTTGAGAACCTTGAAACTTATTGTTTTCTTAATTTCAGAGTTAATAATCTATTATTTACTGGTAGTCTACCAGTTCTTTTCCATTTCTTCACATTATTACTTAAAGATTTCCTCTCTCTAATTATTTTTATCATTAAATAAATCTTATAAAGATTAGATAACGACATTGATATTTAAAAAGTTCTTCAGCTATTTAACTGAAATCATTTATAAAACTGCAATTTTCGAGATTACTTTAACATTATAAAATGCATACTCCTATTTCAATAATTCTTCACCTATAACACCTGAATTAGTAAGTTAACAAATATTGATCTCTGTTTACCAATACTTTTTAGGTAATACTTATTTTTCATAATGAGTCATTTTCTTTTCATATAATCGAGAAATTTATAAGACCCCTTCTGATAAAACATAAAGGGATTATGCCTACTCATTCTATTTGTATATAATGGTATTAGCTGAAAGAGTAGTTTCTGTAAAAGTTCTAATGAGTTTTTCTTATATTTTGCTTGAGTTTATTTTGTCTATTGATGTAATATTTTATAATAAAATATTTTTGCGATATTGAAAATTGGATCCATGAGTGTGATTAAAATTCTTATAAGTATTTATGGGTACTATAATGCAATGTGTATCGACCTTAGTAAATCAAAATTTGTACCACTACATAGAACGAGTAATCTAAATCATACCATGCATCTACACTATATGAATCACCATTATCTGCTAATATCTAGCCTTTTAAAATGAAGTAAGCATACTCACTTTTATTGCTTACATGCTCACCATGTTTGAATGATTTATAATTCATACTATAACATAGCTATATAAAACTCGTTATACCTCTTTAAGGATCTCATATGGAGCATGAAATTATGGCAATTGACTCATATAATCTTATATAGCTGCTATATCTTCCTAAGATTTATGAATTTTGCTTAATCTGGGAATGAGGTACATAGTTAAGATTAATTAATTATTGATAAAAATAGAATTTATATAACAAAATCATTCACTTTCTTCTACTAATAGCACTCTCATATAACGTTCAAACTAATCTTCTAAAAGTGTGATAGAAGTAGGTAACAATTAAATAAATCTCTTTACAATGTTATATTCAATTTCTAAATATCTTTTGAATCCAAATAACAATACCAAAATTGAAAAGACTGCAAATATTAAATAGATTGTTGATAAAACCTAATTATGATTATTTTTAATTACCTAAGAGATGTTTTATAAGTCAGTTGTAACTCCTAACATGCTTGATTTTAGTTTCTAGGTCATCAACTAAAAGACTCTGACCATAATAATACCTGCCTCATTATCATAAAGTGGATGTTCCAATCTCTTAGTAAAGTTATTAACTACAATTTATGTTTTAATTTGATTTTTCATAAAATTCAATGCAGCAATAGCACCCTTTAAAAAATTCTCTTATATAGATATAGGACAAAAATCTTTAAGAAAAATCAATTGTTAGGATGTAAGAATATCACAAACTGATTCCTTTTGAATCTTATTAAAAAATGTAACAAAATCGTCATTCACTTAGTATGCATCCTAATCAAAAGAAGAACACAAAATATTAAACTTCTCGATATTATCAATTCCAGAATAAATTAGATCAAAGATTTATTCTTCATCCTTCTTAGTTAAATAAGTAAAATTACTAAATATATAATGATATTCTCTATTTTAATATAAGGTTGCAGAAGAATATGTCATATCTTAGATCAACTTATAAATATCAACTGTATCAGAATACTTATTTAAATAGGTCATTTATCCTTAGAAAATGATAATACTTAAACCAAAGAATATCATCCAAATACCAATTATTAATGATGTTCCAAGAATTATGGATACTGATTCATATTAGAATTAAATATTTCTTTATTAATCTTTATTTTTCTTGCTTAAAGCATCTTAAATTTTGGCCTAGGTAATTAATTACAACTCTTTTTAATTTAGGTCAAAATTATAAAGAAATATTTAATCTGGATTTTTTTATAAAGATCTTTGGATAATCTTGTATCTATCAATTTCATATTACAATTTATTTTAATTGCAAAATTTAAAAATTCCTAAATATTTATCATATCTTTGGTTATATTATCTGTAATAATAGATTCCAGCAAGTGTTAATAATATTGTTATTAGAAGAAAAATAATCCATATAACACTCCAATCTTTAGTTATTGATTCACTTCGATATTTAGAGTATTATAGAATTTCTAAAGTTAAGATTTCTAACCAATTATGTAAATAAAATTGATTAGCAACTCCAAAAACTTGTATTGCACTTCCAGATGTGCTCATTCGATTTTCATATCTATATTTATACTAATATAAATTTTATATAATTTATTAGAATGCTTCACGTATATTTAAAGATTTGGTATATACATCACTTGTATTAGCATCCATGAATATCATATCGATTGTTTTATTTTCGAAAAAAGGCTATAAGTTTTGATTTGTTAACTATTTAATAAAGACTTCTTTAATTTCTGAATATCCAATTTTAATATTATCATAGAATGGTTTTGTGAGTATATTAGCTTGTGATTAATTGATTGCTCCTTCATTCACATAAGAATTATAAGATATGATAGCAAGTCTCATGGATACAAAAATATCATGTGGAGCCATGAAACTACTATGTAATTCAATCATATCAATTTCAGAAATGAATTGATTCAGATCATCTTAATTTTTGGTCATTATAATTAAAAAATGTATACTTCCTATGATAAATTAGCAAATCAATAATATTATGAGTAATTTTAATTGTTTAGGATTATGTGGTGTTATTACTTGTTGATACATCTAATATTTTTTAAAAAACCTTGATTTTTTAGCACCTGCGTAAGAAGAAGAATTAGTATCTTCTCCTTTGATTTTAATTTAAGATTTATTAATTTATTCATCTTATTATAATTCAAAGGCTAAACCCTAATTATTTTTTGAAGAAAAAGAATTTGCTCCATTTTGTTATTCCCCTACCAAACTAAAGAATTCTTGTTATCTAATTTTTAAAAGAGGATTAGCTGAATTTAAAGCAATTGGATTCATACTTAAATCCATAGGACTCATTAAATTAATTTCATAATTAGCTTAATCTGGTTGATAAAATTATTGCCATTTGTCATTATCACCTTAAACTATAAATTAATTTACATCTCTATTAAAAACCTCAAATTTTGCTTAATCAATTTTAAGCACAAAAGGTGAGTTTATTATTGCTTCTTGATCAGAAACATAAGAAAAGGCTTAATCAAAAGAATTGAAATCTTACTCTAAAACTTACAATTTATTTGTGAAATCTGTCTTTATTTCTTTGATTTCTACAATAAAATAAGAAAAACCAAACAATTCTCTTGAAGAAATTGATATTAAACTTTCACAATGAATTAGATTATCTGGATTATGCCATTCAGTAAAAGTGCTTTTGGTGTTATTTCTTTATTCATCAGTAACTAAAGGATTGACAAGAATGGATTACTTTAAGAACTTAAATTCAGTTACATTTAATAATTCTTTTCGATTTACAAGTTAATTAAAATTAGGAATTAAGAATTCTATTGATACTTGATTTATATATTTAGATTGTATATTTTCTAAATAATAATTTGAATATCCTAATTTATCTAAAAGATTTTATGTAATTCCTCCTAATTAGTAATTTACATCAACAATTAAAAAAGCTGATGTTTAAAAGTTATCATAAAAGAAAGCCAGAAACTAGATTTATGTAATATTGCTAAAATCAATTTCAAAAAAAAATTCACATGATTTTATTATTTCATTTTAAATTCTGTAAAAATTAATATTCTTTTTTAAATAAAATCTTGATACTGAAGTTTATAAGAATCTTTAGACCAAAAGTGAATGTTCATTCTTAATAGCTGAAGGAATCAAGTAATCTATAGAGTTATTTTGTCTAAATTCATCATATGTTTTTTAAAAAAATTAACATACTCTGGGTGTTATATTTTAGATTAATAATTCTTAAGTTTCCTCAAAGAGTTTAACATTTAAATATATTAAATCTTTATTAAACAATGTATATTAGGCATCTGTGTTATTGTGTAAATTATTCAACTTTTCATCAGAAATTGATGTATTGCAAGTAATTTTGTGGGCATCTAAATAATTATCGAATATCTCTCCTTAACAATAGGTATAAAGAGATTGTATTCGTTGACTTGGAAAATATTTGTAAAGCTTTAATAGTTTACTTTCTAGTATTTCTATTTTAACACACAATTCTTTTGAAACTTTAAATAATTGTGATAATTTAATATGTTTAACTTATTGCAATTAGATGAAAAATTGTAATTTGGAATTCACTAAATTAAAAACTTAATCTTTTAACTTTTGATTTCTCTTTTCACTTTTTAAGAATATTTCTATAGCATTTTATAATCCAAAAGAATCTCCAATAATTTCTCTATATTGAAATGATTATTTTAATTTATCTCTCACTTTTTCCCTTAAGATAATAACTCTTACATTTTAATAAAATGTTAAGGTATGATTTCCAGTAGTTGCTAACATTTTATTAGTTTTATTTATCTAATTATTTCCTGCTTCTTAGACTTCCTAAGATTTTGATGATCTACTAAATGAAGATTTATTTCCAGGATGTATAGTATTGAAAGATTTCATCTAGTCACTCTGATTGTCTTTTGCAAAGGATCTACTATGTTTATTAAAATTAGTATTAAATAATAAAATATTTATTTGTTTAAGTGACAAATTGTTTAATCCAATTTTAAATAAAATAGCTGCATAATGAATGTAATGATTGGCATTTCTTGATTTACTATTTGTTTTTTATAGTTCTTTTAAGTATTTCTTAAGAAGTGTTTTAAAATAAAAGTTCATCAATTCTTTAGTCATAAATTCTTAATTTATACCCTATAATGGTAACTATGTAATTGGCTCAAGATTCCTTTTCTATTGATATAATTATATAATTTTAGCATAGATGATAATCTTTTGTGGATATGAGGGAAATTCTTCATTAAAAAATTTAGATAGTACATACTTGCCATGAACTATTGAAAATTAAATTGTATTTGTTGAAACTTTAAAATCATATAAGCGATGAACTTTCACTAATAAATAATTTAACATTGGAACTAAAATATAGAGTAAAACATTAATATATAATGAGATATCCAATTAAAGATTGGTTAATAGTAAAATTGATTGAATAAATTAATAGGAGGCAAATGTAATTGAAATAATTATTATGTTGTTTAAACAAGTTATTAAGCTAAAAGTATTAATAAGTATCATTAATGATATTAGTAATAATAATACTGCTTAGATAGATTCATTAAATTATGGTATATGATAATAAACAATAATTTGAAAAAGATTTGTAATCTAGATAACAAAGTCAATAAAGGTTAATTTTAATGTCAAAAAACTATTTAAATCAAAATCTATTGATTCTCTGCAAAGGAGAAGAGTCAAAAAATTTAGTGAACATAAAAATATCAAAGTGATTGTTGCAAATATTATGTTTATGTAACTACTCTCGATATTTATATTCTAATTAAAATTAAAAGATAAGGATTTGAAGCATAATGAACACAAAGGAATCTATAAATAAATGGGTTGTAATTAAAATATTATTGAACTAAAATTAATATAAGGTAATAGTTTATTTCTCCTTCTTTTAACAACATCACTACTTTTCTATTCAACTAGTAGAATCAACGGAATCACATTGAATAATATGCATACGGTTAAAGATATTAAGTATTCAAATTCAGGAGTATTTGTAGAAATAATTAAATCAGGTCTAGCTATTACTTCAATATACCAAAATTAATTAATTGGTGTTAGTATTTACTCATGAAATTGAAGATTTAAGTTGTTGTGAAAATTTTAGAAGAGCATCGGTTGTAGTAATCCTAAAAAGTAAAAGCCACTTAATACAAATTTATTCACATTGATGCTATGATAAAGGTTTAGGATTGAATTTATAAACTATTTCTTGATTTCAAATTTAGTTTTTTCTTTTTAAGTGAACATTGATTGTCTAATTCAAATTAATTTTTTTGAGGTAAGATTTCAAAGAAATTATTATAAAAATATGAAAATTAATAAAAATAATATTTGCTTACTATCTCTAGAAATTTAGTAATAATTTGATGTCAAAATAAGCTACATATGACATAATGTGTAAGTTTCTGATTCTTGGATCTTCATAAGTTGGAAAAACTAATCTATTAATGCGCTTTATAGATGATAATTATAGTGAAAGTCATATTACAACAATAGGAGTTGATTTTAAATTTAAAGAAGTTAAAACAAATGGTAAAATAATGAAAATGTAAATTTGGGACACAGCTGGATAAGAGAAATATAGAACTTTAACATCTAATTATTATAAATTTGCTCATGGAGTATTGCTTGTATATGCTGTTGATGATATGAAATCATTTGAAGAGATTAAATATTGGATGAATTCTTTAAAATAACATGGCAAAAATGAAATTGCTATAATCTTAATAGCTAATAAAAAGGATATAGGTGATTAAAGAATCATATCATAAGAATAAGGAGAAGAATTAGCAAATAATTTAGGCATTGATTATATAGAGACATCAGCTAAACTTGATTTAAATGTTCATGAAGCATTTCAACGATTAGCAGAGCTAACAATAAAATAATGTGATGGAAGAATTTCAATGCCAAATCTTACAGAAGATAATAGTTATACAATAAACTTAACCAAAAATAAAAAAAAGATTTTAAAAAAGAAAGATTGTTGTTGAAATATAAATTATGTTATTAATCTATGAAATACCATTTTTTTTGTTATAATTGATCGCGTGGTGTAGGGGTTATCACGCGTCCCTAACAAGGACGAGGCCGCCAGTTCGAGACTGGCCGTGATCATTTTTTTTTATTAGAAATTAATTTTGTTATCAATAATTTCTATTTTTTCATCTTAATTTAGAATATTATTCTCTTGATTTTAAAGATGTATTTCTTAATTAACAATAGAAATATTTAGGAATATTATCAAAACATTATAAAAAACAACAAAAATGAAGAATAAAAAAATACTCATTATTCTTCATTCTCGTTTAATTATTTTACTTTTTTTGAAATTTCGACTTTTGTGAAATAACTCTAACATTTAAAACAGATTTTAATAGAAAAGTTGTTTATAAAACTCGATCTAATATTATAACTTCTAAGTTTCTTTTGGATACATTATAAATGAATTTATAGATCAAAAATGTACTATATAATAAATTTTACTTTAATTCAAACTTATGAAATATAGATAAATGAATACAAATGTCGAAATTATGAAAAAGTGTTTGAATACCTTTATATAACGATTTTATTGTATTTAATTAAATTATTAGTCGAAATTAATCAAAATTTGAAACTAAAATTAACCTACGTTAAAATTTTTGTACAATTTTATTGTCATTTATATTTAATTTAATGGTGTAGAATAATATATATGTAAAATATGATAAAATCAATAATAGAAACAATATGATTTGATATAAAATTAATGAGTTTAGAATATCTAGAATACATTCAAATTTATATAAATAAGAAATGTAATTACTATTAATAATTCCTGAAGGATAAGCATCTAGGAGAAGAAACATAAATTTGATTAAAAATTAGAAAATAGTAAATTAATCAATAATAATAACTTAACTTACTCAATAGTAATATGATTGTGGAGTAAATAAATAGTATTTTACAATGAAAGAATACAGAACACAAGTAGAAACTTAAGATTTAGTATATTACAATATCTTAAATATATCCTAAATTTATAGTGTTGTGTTAAAATGATTTGTTATCTTTTTACAACAAGTTCCTTATTAAATAATTAGAGAAAATACAACAAATATTGAAGTAATAAATAAGATAATAGTTCTAGAATTAAATTAATGTGAGAACTAGTATGGCAAATAGTTGTACATTATTAAACAAGATATTTATTCATGTAAATTGAAGTATGTTTTCTTTTAGAAGATTAAAGTGTAATTGTGATAATGTTTATTGAGATTATTAAAAGAATAGTTCAAATTTAATATAGGAAATATGAATATTTTCTAGGCAAACCAATTATCGCCTTTTATGAATCAAAAGATAGTTAAAAAGGGTACAGTTCTTATTTAGCAAAATCAATTGAAGAAGAGTCATGTTGATGCAAAGCCGATAAGATTCTTACAATGGGACGATGATAAAAAATAAATCAAGTTATGTTTGGACCTTAAGAAATATGTATGCTATACTATTTTACTTTTAGAACTCCCTTTTTAGAACTGGCCCTGCTTCTTTCATTGTCTATATAGCCACACGATCTGAAATAAATCAAATATCTAAATTGAACTTTGATAAAAGCTTACCTCTAATTGATACTACGTTAAAAAAGGGAATCTATATCTGGAATCATGTTATATACAATGAACATAAGAACATCTAATTATATTAACTTTTGTGTATTTTAGGTGAACAGTTTAAGGAAAAATAGTTAAGAAGACAAAGTTTGAATTTGGTTGAAAATAGTAGTGTATTCATACATGCAGATACAGTTTTAATGACAGTAGCATCTATTTTAGCTAGTGAGATAGTGTTTCTCATAAATAATGATGATGATGAGATTTTGGAAAATTTTCATTAAATAACTAAAAATGATTAACAATCTTATTATAAGTTACAAGTCATCAATTTTGTTGATAATTTAGGTATGAGCATTGATCAATTTAAATGGTATCAAATATATGACAATATTAAAATTACACTTATTGAAGAAACTAATTATCTTAATGCCTCAAACTCATCTTTTATTGATAATCCAGCTGACACTATAAATAATTGGGCCTTGGAAGTTGAAATGTCATTAGAGAAAAAGATTTATCAGTGTTATGAAATCGATTTTTTGACCTTCTTTTCAATTGCTGAAATAATCACTAAAAGTTCTATGTCAGAATTAGAAAAAAACAATGTGAAAGAAAATATGTATATATTATCATATTTAATTTAAGTTTTTATAAAGCTATTCAAAAATAAATTAAATATGAAAAAGACTACATAGAAACTATTTATTATAAAGAAATCAGAGAGTTTTGTTCAATCTCAGAAGAAGTTACTGTTGAATCTTTAACATACAAATTGAATTAAATGAGGGAGTAAGCCATGTCCTTGTATTACATACAATTAGGCTAATTTTATGATGATCCTGAATATGAGAAGTGCCTATAAATTATTTAATAGAAGATTGATTAATTGGAATTAGAGTGCATTAGGTATAATTTTGAATTGATGGATATGTATTTTAATATAAATTATTTAGATCTCATTAGTGAATTAAGTTAATAATTTGAAAAAATCGAAAAAAAATATAAAGATAGTTTTCCTGATTCTTATACTTTATTTTTGAATGAGATACTGAAATTTAGAGAATTTAGAGGATTAAAATACTAAAATTTGAAATCACATTTATAAAGAAATTATAAATCCAATTTATATTCTTATATCACAGACTTTAATAAGGAATAGAAATTACTTTATGAGAAACGTATGTAAACGTAAAATGAAAAACAATATTAATTCTTAAAGTAGAGAGATAAAGAGGTTATGAGAGGATTAGAAATTCTATAAAATTATACGGATTTAATGAGGGATGAAATTGGAACTCTCAAAAGTCTTATTGATGTAACTAATTTACATGTATAAATTTAGTTCAATAATCAAATTAATGTCGTTGTAAAATACAAATAAGAAATTAGAAAATTGGATGATGAAATTGGATAATTATAATTACAAGCGAATAAAATTTAAATTAAAAAAAGCAATCATGAATTTTGATTCTCATTTCTATATAAATTCAACAATTTATTTGTTAAAGAAATGTCAATATTACTTCTTGTCTATTTTTAATTCTGTAATTTCAGAAACCATTTCACTAAAGTTTCAACCTTTATCATTTTGAGTCATCAATTTGAATGATTAATTAATTTTTTGTTTTTTTCAATTAACTTATTATGAATTTGTTTTTAATTAATTCATTATTATTAGATATTTTGATTAGGGACAACTTTATGAATAAAGAAAACTTGTACTTGAATCATTTCTTTCTGGATAAAAACAATAAATCAAATACATTTTGGGACAAAGATTTTAGAAAATTAATATAAAATGAAAGTAATTTCGCATAAAACAACGATAATTGCATTTGTCTATATAAAAAAGGAAAATATTTCAATAAATTCGTTTCCAGATACTATACTATATAAGGAACTTATTTATTTTATGGAGATAAAGTATTATAAGAAGATATATAATCCTATAGGACTTAAAGGGATTTAAAAAATTAGAAAATGTGTATATGTCAACTTCAATTGAAAAAACTTCCTATCCATATTAAATTGAACTTATGCATAATCAAAATTAGATTATATTATATTCAAAGTCTGAATAGGATTTCACTTATTTTAAGTCATAATTGGAGTAATACTGCATCTTAATTGGATTTCACAATTAATACACTATCATTAATCAGATAGGTTTTGGATCCACTGCTCAAGTAATATTTTATTTATTCAAGGTCTTTATTTCTAAATCTTTAACTGATGGTTCTCACTATGCAATAAAAAGAATTCGAAAAAATTCTAAGTTGAATCCTCAATTTCTTATGGAAGAAATTTAAGTAATGAATGATCTATCTCATCCAAAAATTATAAAATTACATAGAGTTTTCGAAACAAATAGTATTTAAAAATTATATCTCCCTTTTAGGACATATTAATATGGTGTTACAACTTGTAGAAGGTGGAGAATTACTAAAAAATTAAAGATATGGTATTCGGGATGCAAGAATAATTTTTAAATAATTGGTGGAATGTGTAGATTATATGCATCAGCAAGGTGTAATGCACAGAGACTTAAAACCTTCAAATATATTATGCAAGACTAATTCCTTAGATATAGTGTTGGCTGATTTTGGTCTTGCTACTTACATTAAAGCAAAGTCTTTCATTTATTATCGATGTGGAACTACTGGTTATGTTGCTCCAGAAATATTATAGTATAAGGAAGGCAGTAAGATGTATACAGAAAAATGTGATATCTTTAGTCTTGGAGTAATTTTGTATCAGTTGTAAATAATATTGCCATATTTTTTAGGGTATATAATTAACATCCATTCAAAGATGTTTAAAAGGAAAAGATGCTTAAGAATAACTTGCATGTCGAATATAAATTTGATGATACAATGAAAATTCCCTAAAGTTGTAAAGATCTCATTTCCCTTATGTTGAAACAAAATCCAAAATAGAGGCCAACTGCTGCAGAAATTCTGAAACATACATTTTTTGAAGAATAATTCTTTGAACATTAGAATCAAACTTTTACTTAATAAGAAACTTAGTATTATATGTTAATTAATTTTAGTTCGGATTAAAAACGTTCAGGACCTTCTTTGAGTAGCTATAATGTTGATATGAAATTTTCGACTCTTAATAATGGATTTAAATTATTCGAAGATGAAATTGATAATGAAGATGAACGTTAGAATGCAGATTTCGTAGAGACATCTCCACTTTGGTCTAAAAAAATTGAATTATAGAGATGCCAATCCTACCGTTCTTAGGCTAGTTCTATTATTATATAGAGACAATAATCTTAAGATTTCAAGACTAAAAAACTATCGATATTCAGATCAGAATTAAAATAATAGTCTCTCTAGGTTCTCTAGCCTCAAATGGATAAATCAATTTTTGAATCTCAGGATCTCCATTAAGTTCCATACATCTTTTAAAATAATATGTTTTTGGTTCATAAATAATAATATTATTGAATTCTGAATTCTCTATATGAACTATATATTTAAAATTGCAAATTGAATAAATAATTAATATTCTCAAGTTAGAAATTCTATAATTACAAATAATTAATTTTGAATAAATAATATTTCAAATATTAATATTAATTATTATTCATACATAAGTATTAATTTTTAAATATTCCAATTGTAATTAAGTTAAATTTAATCATATTCAGATGTAACTGTTATGATAATTAAATTAAAATCATAATTAATGAAAATTATGTTATTTTTAATAAAAATTATTATTAATATCAAAGTAAGAAATTTATATATTATTGCCTATAAATGAATATTTTAATTTATAATTATAAAACATCAAAAATTTAATAATGTTAGAAGATAAAGTAGAAATAGGTAAAAATATATTTTGTAAAACAAGACTTGATTATTTTAAGATCATAAACATATAAAATTAAATAATTAATTATTAAAAAAGATGTAAATTATTTTATTAAATTAAACAGTTATTCTTGTATTAATAATTTTAAACATTTCTAACAATTAAGAAACAAATCTCATCCAATTATTTCAAATTTATGTGAATGTGTATGAAATTTAATTGTGATATATATTTCTAATTAAATTAGTTAATGGTTATTTATCGTAAAAAGTAATTTAATTAAAAACTCTATTGGCTTTATTAAACTAATGGCTTATGTAATTTTATATTAAAGAATTTTGATTACATTATTTTTCTGAATTGAAGTTATACAAATCAATTAACCTTTAAAAATTAAGATATTATTCATTTTAAAAAGTAACTTTATATCAAATAAAAATATATATATTAAACCTTTTATATTTCAAATGAATTCTTGTTAATCAAAAATTGTTTGTATATGTATGAGAGATTAAATAAATATATGAGTTTTTAATTAACTAAATTATCTTTGGCCTAAAAAACTTTTAAATTTAATGAATTATGACTAACTAATATATTAAGTTATCTTAATCTTATCAAAATTTGAAGTTTATTAGTTTTGTTTATTTTAATTAAAATAGAAATTGAGAAATTAATAAAAGGAGAAAACAATTAAGAATTTCGAAAATAATGTTAGTTAAATATAGAATTCTTTCCTATTGCTCAAAAAATACTCTTTAGATACTCAGTTGAGATATCAGAATAGTATTTATCAACTATTTATTTGTAATATTATTCATAATTTACAAAATTCAAAAAGAGATTAGACTTAAGTGCTGCTGGTTGACAAGCTGTTTTCTTGATTTCTAAGTGGCTAATGTATTCTTAAAAGAATCCCTCCACCTTTTCATTCTCCAAAAAAGTTATTACTGTTTGAATAATAAATAAATTAAATAATATATTTTGGCCATAACCATATATTCGATAAATCAATTTAAAATCAATAAGGATTATATTAAAATTTGAATTTTATTTTACTACAATCCTTGGCTAAGACTATTTAATAATGAATGCAATTAAATAATTATTAAATATAAATTTTTCAAGATTATAAAAAACAGTATTGAAATCATAAATATCTTGTCAAACTATTAATATTTATAAATATATTTAAAAATGGTTCCAAGTGCTAAGGGAAGATATTCACGTTAACATCAAGCAATATAAGCACTTTTAAATAAAAAATCTGCAATTATTCCGAGACAACAATAAACATAATTATAAGAAATCACAAGAGATCTTTTAAATAGATAATATGAGTATGATAAGCTTAATAATGTTTACACTTCAGTAAAATTCAATCATACAGATAATACTTTAGATAAAAACTCAAGGTTTTTTACAATAAAGAATGCTGTGAGAGAAGCAAGATAAAAGTTTTTAGAGAACAAAGATTATTATCAATAAAGTATATAAAAACATGAGAATCGATATTTTCAATAATAAAAACGATCAATAGCATTGATTGCATAGATTTTTAGAAATTAAAAGTCAACCATAAACTTGAGATAGAATCATCAACATTAAAAAACAAAAACATGGAACTTATAGTCAATATTAATCATAGCAATCCCTATGATCTGTCTACTTATATTAATAATTGAATTTAATGAATAGAAATGAAAATTTATAAATGATGGGTTTCATCAAGATTTATTTTTAATTAAATTAGTTATCCATTTTTATCAAATAAAAATTAACTTTATTCTTGTTTCTAATAAAAGTTTTTGATGAATCCCTAATTGATCTTAATTACAATATAAAAATTAGATTAGAAGGATTCTTAATTTATAATAATAATGATTAATTATCAATATAAGAAAACATAATAAATATAATTCATTTTGCAATTCCTTATTCTAATTTAAAAAAAGATCCTTTTAATGCAACTAAAGTTTAATAATTACCTTGTTCCACAATTTTACCATCCTCAAATACATAAATAACATCTGAATCCTAAATTTAAATATTTTTATAAATACCTTAATAGTAGATATTCTATGAGCTATAGCTATAGTAGTTTTACCTTACATTAATTAATTTAAACTATCTTAAACTAAATTTTCGCTGGTAGTATCTAAAGCACTGGTTGCCTCATCTAAAAGTAAGATGTTTGAATTCCTTAATATTGCTCTTGCTAATGCAATTCGTTATTTTTATCCACCTGAGATTTATGTACCTTTCGGTCCAACTTATCTTTAAAATCCTTAACCTCTTTATTTATCAGTTCCTTTTTAAGTTAATTAGGTTTCTTCAAATTGATTTGATATTATAAAATCATATGCATTGGCTTTTTTTGATGCAATTTCTATTTATTCATTGGTAATATTAGGTAAATTGTATTAAATATTATCAGAGATGGTTCCATTAAATAAGACTGGTTCTTAAGAAACAATTCCAAATTATCTTCTAAGATATCGAATTTCATATTAAGTGATATCAATACCATTAATAGTAATATAACCATCATCTGGTTAATAAAATTACATTAACATCTACATTAGAGTTGATTTACCACATCCAGATGGTCCAACAAATGCTACTTTTTCACCTTATTTAATATGTAAATTTAAATTTTAAAAGATCTTTTTATCTCTACCTTAATATTAAAATGTTATATTATCAAATTTTATATCTCCTTGAATAGGTATTGTTAATTTTGACTTTTTCAATCTTTCTTCTCTTTAAAATTCATCTTCACTATCCAAGATTTCAAATATATTTTTACTAGCATTTTTAGCAGCTCCTATATCTCCTGAAAATGCAGCATTGTTTCCAGCACTCATAGTAGCAAAAGTAATAGCCAAAATAGATTTAAACATTCCATTAATTGTTATAATTTCATCTCTACATAATAAAGCACCAACATAAAAGATAATTGCATTGATTATAAAAATTTACATTTATGAAAATCCAAAAGCTAATCCTGCATAAATTCCTCTTTATCTTGCTTTCATTAAAGGTAATTATACTTTATTTGAATATATTCCTAGTATAATTTATTCATTTCCAAATGAAACAACTGTACGAATATTAGTAACTGCTTCCATAATAAGATTTCCTGAATCTTTATATGCTTCATCTGTTAGATCAGAAAAACCTTAAACAAATTTTGCTTATAAAATAGCTCCAGCATATGAAAGTGGTGCTAATGCAAACATAATTAATGTAATCTACCAACTAGCAATGAATGCAATAACTAATCCACATATTAATGATCCAACATTCGCAATGTTAATTCCTAATATTGATGAAGTAAGTCCATTTATAACTTTGCAATCTACTGATAATCTACTAGTCAAAGTTCCAGCATTATTTTTTGGAATATCAAAATATGGGATTGGCATTCTCAATAATTTTCTATATGTATCTAATCTTAATCTACAAGTAAGTTTCTCTCCCACATAAGATAGAGAATATGTTTATATAAACCAAAATATTTGTGCTGCTACTCCAATCAAAAAAAATGATAATGCAATTCTATTTGCTTTTGATCTCACTTCCTCCTATAAATCTTATTTAACCAAATCACATAAATCTTAACTTGGATTGTTATATTTCATATGACATTAATAATTTGCAAATGAAGGATTAGATTCCACCAAAACTGTAATCATATCTCCCAAAAATAATGAAAATATAGGAAATATACATCCATTAGCTAATGCTGCTATAATGCCAATCACAAATTAAATCTTTTCTTCAGAATTATAAGTAAATAATCTGCCCATTTAAGCATCTACTTCTTCCTTATGATGATTTTCCTTCAAATGTTGTTGAGTCTCCATATTTTTGTAAGTTTCTTAATTTTTGACTTACCCACTCTTACTAGAGACCTTCTTTATTAAAT